>LD348812.1:34684-56295 GCA_001465055.1 Ptychodera flava | reverse complement strand
GGCAGAAAAACTACTCGTTGGATTTCTGCATCGTTTACCCGTATACAAAGATGCGGATATAGCTATTGCCACTGTCATGATATGCATTATGTTGAATCATTCAAAAACGCGCAGAATACAATGACAAATGCTTCGTTTTCGGACGAGAAACGTATATCATGACGCATGAGATCTAAGGAGTGTCGATCGATCGCCTGGCAACGTCATCACGGTTTGTACAAATCCGAGGCGACGCCGCGCCGAACCTCTGCTCCAGTAAGACTTCGAAAAAGTCTATGTTCAAGACAAACCTATGGGGGAAATGAGTGGATGTATCGTATGGAAAGTAAACCGTAAAATTGGGTGAAAATAGTGTACGTAAAGTCACCGTGCAGTCAATGTTTACATTATATGGCGTGCACGTTCTATTTTTGGAGGTGTTCAACCAGCTGTTTTAATTTGCTACTTTTTGTTCACAAAGAAACCATATTAGTTATGTTTTGCTCCGCCCATTTTTATCGATTTTTCTCGGTAGGGCCCTACCGAGAGTTACCGGTTTAAAAGTAGTGAGTTCAACATGTGTCAGAGGTGGCTGTGTCTGCTCACATGACTCTACATAAGCTGAGTAGACTCTCTCCTTGGTGATACTGGATGGTAGGTAGACTGGTGGAGTGCCTTCCCTTCCACGTGGTACAGCTGGCATAGGCAAACCAAACTCATTTGAGTACTCCATTATGAACTGCACAACGTGCTGGATGATCTATGGTGACAAATAAAAGTATATATATATGAAAACATCTTCAGTTATGATTGGTATTATTCGTCCGTTTGTGATACCACTGTCTGCTTTTATGGTGCCAGTATTGTATATCTGTCTTCAAAAAAAATGATCACAAAACAAGAAAAAAATCCAACACAAATCACTTGATTTTTAAACACAAATAAAGAACAGGTTTGTGGATGACCTGGCATCTATCAACCTATTGGTGAAAACACTGCCAGAAATCATGCTTGAGTCAGTTCTTAAGGGGGGGGGGTATTGTAGTTTTAACCTATGGTGATTTTTTTCACTATATCTGTATGTTAATTGCAAGTTCTTGTTCTACTCCCCAAAGCATGTCTAAACACCCACTATTTAGCTTGTCAAGTCAACACAACATCTGTACTTGTAACATGCATTATTATTGTTTACATTTGAACTCTAGTTTGGACCGGGATTACCCTGTCAACAATGACACTGCAGTTTACACATGCACAATCTTAGGCTGAGTTTCATAACAAGCTAAATACTGTATATCTCAACATGTTTTTGGGAGTCAGTACATTAAGAAACTAGTTGACCTTGAAAAACAAAGAAGTGAAAAAATCATAAAGATACTGACTCTTTTAAATATCAAAATCAAGAAATTTAAAACAAGATGGGATAGAAGTCTGAAAAACAAAGCTTTTTTCCTGTCAAATCAGGCCAAATACGTGAAATGGGAAATTTGTGGTTTTACTATTTATGACAGATCTGGCATGACAACAACAGATAAACCCTGTTGGGAAAAGGGCTATCACACACGTCGTCATGTCAGAGAAACCGACCGATGAAAATTATTCCCCAGATACGTCTGCGAGACATGAGTTTGGAAAATTGAGATCAAAATTGAACTTCGTTATGTTATTGCAAATTACTCTCTACAAAACAATAATGATTTTACTCAGTGTTTTCTGCTAAAGATAGGGGACGTTGGTAATTAATTTCGCAACTCTGGTAACATTTCTGCTGTCAAATTTGGAAACCTTGATATACCAAATGAAACCATAGTAAGATGACTGTGAATTCCGGTAACATTTACCTGCTTACTGCCCTTAACTAAAACTCTGAATTTACGATAGGTTTGTGAATTGACCACGATGCACTTTAGATATTTACTTACCTCAAATGAAAAAGCATTATGAGCCTTCTTTCCTTTCAAACCATGTTCTCTAGGTGCTATGCCATTGACCTTGTAACGGGCTTTCAGAGATTTGTAACTCCAAACACCTGAGATGGAGATAAAATTATATTAGAGAAATATATCACATTTCATGTCGGGTTATTAGTTATTGTTTAATTTCAAAGTCAACTGAAAACATGAGGTGTAATCTAGTTCTACTTTGAAGGATCAGTGGTCCTAAAAAGAAAGTTGAACACTGTGGATGCCTATCATGTATGGTGTCGCTTTGATGACAAAACAGGCCAGTTATATTGCCTTGCCGGCGACGCTATGCATCGACGTTACTGTTATTGATTGAAATGACGAATTAAAACTGCGTCGACACATGGAAAACTATCAGTCTGAGAGTAAATTGAAAGTCAGGAAGGTGAGACAGCTGCAATAATTGTTCAGCTTCGGCCCGTGGGCTGGGGCTGAATCGCCAACACAGCAAACAAAGGCCCCTGAGCTACAATTATTGGAGCCAGAACTTAGAAGGTGAGACTGAGTTTACACGCCCTGACGCGGCTGTCTGCTGGGTCAATGACCTTGAACTTCAATATTCTTTGGAATCGATGAGAATATACTCGGTACTCTGTTTGATGATCTGTTTTAAATGACAGAAAGGCAAACACAGTTCGATCATGTTCTATCGATATCTGATGTCAACAAATCAGTACTTCGATTAAGTCGTCTCGGGGCAGAGGTGTACCTGTAAAACTTAGCTGTTTTTAACACAGACAAGGAGAAACTTGCATGTTTGTAAATACTTACTGATGTCATCGCCATGCCTTCTCACAAATTTCGTATCCGTCAAATTCGTATCTGAATCTCTGACATTCTCGTATCTTTCCTCTCCTTGTGTCACCTTTCTTTTCCATCTGTTCCATCTTCGCAAGCAGGAGTATGTCTTTTTCCGTCTTTGTGAATTCGGCTAAATTAAGACGATACTGAAAGACCCTATCTGCGTTGAGTTGACTGTAACATCGATTGGAACAGCCGCAACCAACTTGAAATTCTGCAGTAACTTCAGACGCATGATTATTTCCATCAGTCTCACGACTGGATTCGGTAGAAGCAGTAAAATTTGCAACCAAATCCTGCGACGATGTTTGGCACTCATCATCTTAATCGGATTCAGAGTTCTCTGAGTCGCTACCGTTGCTGCTTTCGTCGTTTGAAAGTTGGCGTTGTTGCACTGCATGAAAACACAATAATACAGATAAATTCACACTAATGAATTACCTGTATTATAGAATAATACACGTGAATTCCCATGAATCCACATGAATACAGGCTTGCTGAATACAAGCAATGGATTATTGACTGTATTCATCTGTATATGCACTCTTCAGCTAAAATACAGGCAATAATCCATGCAAATAAGAGCTTACAGTATGTATTATTGGGTTTTCATGCAGTGTTGGTGTTCACTTTCGATGTCATCAAGGAAATCCCGATGTCTATCGGACATTAATTGCCCTAGACCTTCGTCGAATTGAAGGTCAACGGGAACTCTTGAACACATTTTACTGTGAGAAATGCCGACGATTTTAGAGAAGAAAGCAACGTACGACACAGCAGGTTGCGGACTGATGACGGCTCGACAAGAGCTATGGGCGGGAAACTCTTTCATATGCAAATATTTTTGGCGGTGATTGATTACACCCTAAACTTTACGTTTCAAAATGTAGAACGAAAATGCGAGAAACGAGTATCTACAGTTCAGCGCACCTTGGTACTATCCACTTTTGATAATTCTTACGGTAAATATTTTTAATTCGACGAGGATTTAAAGGAAAGAAACGAGCCCATGATTTTATCGCCGACAGGTCTGTGGGCGCGCAAACGTAAACTCTCATACAAAGTATCAATTTTTTGAACTGATATTGTGCAACATTGTATCCATTACCATGCGGTAGGTTTTTGCTTGACGCGGCCAATATATGTTTGTAGGACAATTATGCCTAGTTTACCCTCTGATGAAAACAGTTCACGTACACGATGTGAGACCCTGCAGGTATAGATTTTCTGTAGTGTGTAAAAATGTTGGACAAAAATTGGCAATTTTTACCATGATGACAACCTATTGTGTTTAACAAGGGACATATTGTGGCATCATAGTCGTATTTTTGAACTGTAGATAATTAGAATGTTTAGGAGGGAACGGAATTTTAGCGGTGGAACAAACCGGATTTGGGAAAGGCAGATCGTGCCAAGATCATATTTGTGCTTTAACAGCCATTATTTGTAACAAAATGAATGAAAAGTTACTTTCATTCGTTTCATTCTCGATTTACGCAAAGCGTTTGATTTTGTTGACGGAGATACCGGCTATACAAATTATTGATTAATTGGATGGAAATAAAATGTACTCGTCAATCATGGAAATGTATAATGCTAAAAGAGTCGCAATATGTTTCAATGGTAATTTATCGGCAACATTTGATACATACACAAGTGTTAGGCAAGACGATAATTTGTCTCTAACTTCATTCTATTTAATTTTTAATGATCTTGTGATAGATATGTCATCTCTTGAAGGTGAGATCTTGGGGGATTGAATTATTGTATAATTCTCTTTGCCGATGACATACATCTGTTTTCGGATTCAGAAGACAATCAGCAAAAAATATGCCAGATCAATTCAGTGTCAGGTGTTCAATATGTAAAGGAATGCTGTAGAGTACGTGCTTTGAAGTGTGAAAAGCCCCGGTATTCACCTTTTTCAATTCGAACTAAGTGCATTTCCCATAGAGTGAGCCTTTGATGGTGCTGTGCAAGGACTCTGGTACCAGCATTGAATTATTTGATCAATCGAAGAAAAGTGTGAAATAAACCAATTCAAGCTAAATAAGTGTTTTTAAAGCTTACCAGCAATAATTGTACATTAATATGATGTACAAATGTAAAGCTTCATTGGATCTGTGGGCGGTTACTTTTACTTTCACGATTGGTTTTTTTTTTCAGTTCCGAAATCATGTCAAATCTCACAGCGTTCGAGTTGTCACGGTAGCGTTCAAATAACAGGTTTCTGGTTTTAAGCTGCGGGTTCTGAGCATAAAAAACAACAATGAAAGAATAAACGTTCAATCATACAAAACAAACTGATTATACTGTGATTTTGATTTACTTAGTGAATGAAAATGAAACGGGCGTAAAAAAATTGTATGCGCCAGCGTTTGAAAAATGAACGGCTCGTAATAGCCCTGTTTATGTGAGAGTTTGGCTTTCCCTAAGCAGTGTCACTTGCATCTACGCTTTAAACCCAAGGGGTTACTCCCCGTATTTCATATGGGGGTGATGGCCCAAGTTGAAAACATCCACCCAAAGTTTAAAACTGACCCAATGTTAAGGATATCAAGCCAAAATCAGATCAATAGTTGAGGATTTCAAGTACAGGCATACGAAAGAAAGAGTCAAAATATCAATGTTATAAGCTTAATAGTAAAGTGCAGTGGTCTTTACAATACTTGTATGTCATGTTTTTTAAACACGCAGTAAATCTTGGAAAAGCAACCTAACATGACCAATCAAAATTTAGTGAAAATTAAATGTAAAAACATTTTATTTTCCAAGTACCACTTTGTCATGAATTCAATAATGCGCTAACTACTAGAGGCAATCAATCATATTTTAGGCTAATTATGATCACGTCACATGATATTCTGTACCACGATATAGCACATACTCACTGTGAAAGCAACTCAAGAAAGTAAATATGCAGGGTTTCCACTAGGAAAACTGACAAGGAATTCGAACAATTTAAGAGTGATTGGGAGAATGCATGAAAGGCCGAGGGAACAGGGCGCAAGAGGGGAATCCCCCTCTCGCGTCGAATATTTTGAAAAACTGTTGTGTGCAATGTGTAATCGGAGAGGTGTTTTCAATTTGTTTTGCACTTATTAAAACTGTTTGAAAATGGCATAGGACACCCCAAGGGCGAGCGTGTGAGAGGGGCCTCAGCCACTGTCGCATCGAAAGTTTTGAAAAATTGACTTGTTAACCAAAAAATGGTGCACTCTGGTGCAATTTAAGAGGTGATTTAATGTATTTTACACAAAGTAAAATGTTTGGACTGATATTGAACACTGATACTTTTTGCACAAATTTTGCATGATCATTATTTGAGTCACAACATTCAGAAACCAAATAATGACAATGCATTATTTTGTACCTGGTAAACTTAAGCTTTCAGTTAGCCAGAGATTGCAAAGGCTTTGGTGACAGGAAAATATAAAAATGAAATAAAGAAAATCATCGATATGAGTAGCTCTCAGTTAACCAGAGACTGCAGATCAAAGACTCTGAAGGTGTGACAAAATTATAAAAAACAAAATAAAAATCAACCATCAAAATCTCCAAAACGATCCCTTATCTTTATTCTATTTCACTTCGAAGATAAAACTACAGAGCTCTACTGTTCGAGCTCATCCTGGCTAAATGTCACTGTTTGTATATTCACCAATAAACATGTAGCTTTCATATACACATTACGAACAATATTTATCTAATAACACGATCTGAAATTTGAAAAATCGTTGTTACCTCATTGTTGCTGATCCCGAAACAATTTATGTCTTAGAGACATCGTAAATTCATAAATGTTTATTCAGTTCAGCCTGTGTATATATTTCATATAATCAAATCAATTGTCTTGATGTTTCCATAGGTGTAACGATTCCTTTAGTTAAAATACACGGCTGACGTATACGCATCTTGGTTTCGTGATTAAAATTTGTTGCAGCTTTTAATTTTCACGTAAAACCAATGGCCACTTTGTCAATGCCATAAACTAAAGACATTCACAATTTTTTGCGTTTTAAAATAATTTTAGAAAATATTAGTGACTGATCGACTAGCTCACATTTCAGACCGTCCCATGACACATTCCAAACAGAAAGTTGAGAATCACGTGGTACAATATAAAAAAAATCTGGCGGGGTTCATTTTTTAATTGTATCCCAACCCATGTGAATACACGTTGTCATGTTACTGCACCAGGATTTTCTAGAAATAATTCTCAAATAGAGAGGTGCCTTTTTCCTCTAAATCAACCAACGATAGCCGGCTCATACTGTGCGATAGATTGCTCAAAGCCATGCGAACGCTACCGAAGATCAGACCATTCCTAGTGACGCCATGAAACGCTTGATCTGATTCGTTGAAATAGCGATGTCATTTGTGTGCGACAGTCTCATTGGATACAAAGTATCTGCCCTACATAATCTTTATATCGTACTAGACCTCTGGCAGGCCGTGTGTACGTAATCAGAGTCGCGACGCATACTGGTCTTGTACAATGCATTACTGCAGACGTTCCCTAAAGGACGGGGACATTTCTTATTTCAGCTGTTTCAGCATGTTATCGACCAATGTTTAGGGATTTCGGAATGACAAGTCGACCCATTTTTAGGTATTTTCTCTGTGAAAAGACATACCCATCCGACCGATACATACCTGTATACCTATCTTATTTGGGTAGCCATACGGGCTTTAACCGTAGCTGCATCGTCCGCTCGCACGGGTTATTAGTTTGACTTCAGTCTCCCCACTAACTACCCCATACGGGACCTACCCCACTACATGCCAAGTGTACGACTGCGACCTCGTTCCAAACAAGGATATAAAAGTACCACCATGGTCCAATAGATCGATGGGATCAAGGAGACTCTTGCTTGCCAATGTATGTTGCAGACAGGGAAATACGACGTAATTAGGAAACTTGTTCTTTTATTGTGCTAACGAGAAGAAGGGATCCGGGATACCCCTATAAATACTTTTTTGGCAAAATAATCGATAGCACAAGGTTTGCCACTTCCAGTTCTACTTGTTACAAAAAGACGGCGTTGCCATTTACTGCTTTCTTTTGACTGCTAGGCAAACTGTAAAACAGGAAAGACGCTTGTGTTACGTTCTTCGAGTCGAGTTGGCTCATGCACGTCGCCATCGAAGCTGAAGTACTGCCAGCATGCGATTACGTGATAGGCTATTTACCGGTCACATACAACCGCGTGGTGGCGTTTTAAAACACAAGATGTAAGGACTCGTTCTACCAGGGTCTGTTTTCAGGGAGCATCGAGCTGCCCGGACAATGGACCTTGGCAAGTGAAGATGCATGCCGCAATTGTAACAAAAAGAAGTGCGAAACTTAGTCGGAGGGACCTATGCGCAGCCGCCAAGCCCGCCTGGTACTATCTGCGTAGTCGCAGAAGTTGAAGTTTAATGCATGTGTTGCCAATATTGCTGTTCGCGCAAAAATGTCGCGAATTTGATGCCACCTATTTTTAAACTGTCAGTATCTAAACGAGGGTACAACCTATCCTACCATTATGCACGTGTCACGTGATTTGTGAGAATCTCACACAAGTCATAGGTTTCAACAAAGACGACATTCCTGAATATACTGATTGCGCATGCCCAACACTTAGTCGTTATGTACCTTGTCTGCAGAGAAGTTGCCAAACATTTAGCACGTACAAATTTCTTCTGCGACAGACATCAACCATTTGCTTGTCATCTGGTGTAACATTCTAATCTAGTGTAACATTCTAACTGAACATTCTTCATTTTGATTCCGTCATACAAAATCTTGTGAGGTCTGTTCAAGTACAGTCATTTTTGTCACTTCCTTGTCGCTGCCAAACTGAGTAGCTGAACTGTGAGTGAAATCTTCCACCAACCACGACATTTTGAACACTAGCTGGACTCTCTGAGTCTTCACTGAAGTTCTTGAACAAGAAAGCCTCAAGGTAAGCAGAGTTAAGCAATGGTTGTTTATTACAGAGTTACACAATGTTGCTGTGTCATTTTGGGACCAATGAAACTGTCACTAATTTGACTATTATAACATATTTTACCCCTGTCGCATCAAATCCTATCAAACTCTAGACAAGCTTGCAATTATACCAGTTCGCATACTACGATTACTTCTGCAAATGGGATCTTAGTACAGTCGCTATGAGTGCAAACGTTGACGTCAACTGAATAGTTTTCTGTGCAGCAGAAAACCATCATCCAATATGTACACACTTAACGCATGTAGAAACAATACCTATCAAGACTATGCAACGTTCCCGTGTAAGCCTATTACAATTCGACCATCGGTAATAATCTTGACCCTTGAATGATCTAACCAAAATGACACCACGTCGACATTCTACTGTGTATTCTATGGTGGCTGAGTCAGTGGATTCAGAATTCTGCTTTTTTGTGTGCGACAAATTAAGAATGCTTCAGTGAATACGATGCTTTGTGGTAGGGTCGGGGTACCCGGTCGCCTATTTTTTTTTCTTTTGTGATATTGGCAAGTATTACTTGCTTCTAAGAACCGCACACGAACCATGGCATTTAGACTATTTTCAGGCTGTGGCCTTGAAACCCTGAAAGAAGCATACACCATTCCCAAAGGGTAACTGTGCCAAACCACAGGTGTCCGGAGTTGCCGGTGTACATGCATAGAGAGAAGGGGAAGGTTTGACACGATTTTGCCCGCCGGACCATGCATCCAAACAAATATGGAATTTAGAGTCAAATAAAAGGTCTACGCCTATAGCGAAATACCTCTTGCCTTTAACGCTCAAGTTTCAAGTGGGCAAACCAGCCTTTAGTGTCAATATCGGCCCGAAACTCTCTGGTTACCCCGGTCATCAGGCTGTTACGTACAGCAGCACCGCGGTTCTCATTAGCATTCCAGATGAAAACGTGTCCCACAACCGCTAAATTTAAATCCGCCATCAAATGGGCTACAGATACTGATGTACAACGTCCAGCTTTGCGTTTTGAACAAACCCCAAGTCGTGGATCCTTTACTATCATTAGCTTGTAAGTATTTTAGAAAATATTTTAGCAAAGGTCACGAGTTCAAATATAACACCAATTAATCCACACTGAACTATGGGTAATTTGCTCAACTCAAAATGTCTGACGTACGTAAGACCCTGGTAATGTACTTGACCAGCAGTTTGGGGCCAAAAATGGGACTTAATAACAATGAACGCATCTCAGAGTTGGACATTAAACATCAAAGGTATTTATCTATTGAAAGACGGTAGTTTTTTGACTGCATGCGTTGATATACGTGGATTTTTATCGTCTACAGGATTCCGGAGGGCAAAATCGTGTCAAACCTGCCCCTTCTCTCTATGTATACTACACGGCAACTCCACGGACCTGTGTGCCAAACTTACAAAGAAATCCCATTTGTTCATGCAAGACCTTGTAACAAGAATAATAATGCTCTCAGTTGACAAATGTCAACAGGTTTTGAACTATTTGTGATGGCATAGAGAAGGCCAAAGTGCTAAAAGTAAAACATAAAATAAACCAAAGGGACTATAAATAAGTGAAATGTTCGGTAAATCAAAATACAGGTCAAATAAAGGAAAGACTAGCATTGAGTAGATCGCAATTTACTTAAGTGTCAGTTCCGTTGTGCACTACACGTCTACACTGACACTAGCTCATCTTACTATTGGCCACAGAGTGTCATGCCTGACTACGGTCGTGTATGCCAGGATGCAGAGAGTAATAGTTGACAGTTCCCGTTTCTCTCCTGATGGTAAAATGAAGGGAGCAATAATAGCACAATAGGTCAGAAAATAAAGGAAATTGGGAAAGACCCATACAAACAATACACTGTGAAAAAAGTGTTTGTTAACACAGTATCTCAATAGCAGGGTTAAATTTCCTTTGCAAGATTAAAATGAAATTGGATTTATTTGTCAACATTGTTGTCATGAACTGAAAAAATGACAATACAGAAATTCCAGTGTTTTAGCGACAATTAAAACGTCATGTGAAAATCAATTATATTTGATTTCGTACTAGGTTGCCAAAAGTAAAGTTTTAATCATTCATGGTTATCATAAAAACAGTTCGTTTTGACTCTAAGGTTTCTAAATGTATAAAGCTGAATGCAGTTCTAAAAGTATCATCTCCTAAAACCAGACACAAGAAGTCTTAGAATTTTAGCTAGAAAAATAAGAACTCTTTAAAGTGTTTTCTGGGGTCACTTAAAATTGTCATGCACAATAGATCAAAATTTAGAAAAATGAAACGATATGCCAAGTTCAAGTAGAGCTGAGCTGTGGCTGGAATTGTGCGTCTATAGAAGTATGTTTTGACACAGTTACTTGACTACTATTGCCAGCAGATGTTGAGTGCGTCTTTAGTGAGTCCACTCATCTAACCACTTTCATAGAAACACCCACTCTGGGCTAGACTTGGTTCAAGTTTGTGAATTTAAAAAAAAAATAAAATCATTTATAATAGTTTCTGTTTTGTCTCTCCTATTTCGTACCAACCTATTTGGAATTTGGCAGCCCAGGCCAAGTTTTCCCAGCGATTGAATGCATGAGGCTGCGCAGTAGTGAGTTAGTAACCGGGTGAAACTCCCCTGTATAGCGTTCACCCCACTCATCGCGTCCACTCGACTCACGCGTTTCACATGAAAACAAAATACAAACCATCGCGTTCACTCCACTCAAACATACACAAATCACAGACTTGAACTAAGTCTAACTCTGGGCTTGCTTATCTCTGATCGCACGATATCACCCATAGCAACAGTAACAATGGCTAGCGTATAGCCTTCAAGCGAGTTCTTGTTATCATGCATAAAAATGATGACATTACTGACACGAAAGTTTGACTGGACTAGAAGATTCCACATGATGGTGATTGAGTGGTGAACAAGTTTCAACGTTCATATTCTCTTTCAGACAACGTATTGACAAGTTAATCATAAATTATGTTTGAGCAATTGTAACCAGAGGTGATTGTACATGTAAATATGCTGTCATATTTTTTCAACAACCTAATTAACATCGCAGGTGAATAATTGCTGTTTGCACTTGCATCCGATTGAGATTGCAAAACCTTCCCTTTCACGCCTTAGTTTTTCCTACCTGACCTATTCCTCACCTATCCTGACTAAAACTAGAAACAGCCGCAACTACTAACCCAGTACAAATTTAGGGATTCATCTACCCTGCCAACAACCTTTATATAACATAACTTACAAGTCTACTTCTGCGACTCAGCTCCTACATTAGCCGCAGCGACCGCAGCCGATAAATTCAAATACAATAGTGTGCTTGTTGTAAAAAACACTGCTGAGCCTGTACACACACTAACATATTTATCGCGAGAGGGGCAATAACATGGATCGTTTCCATAGCAGGCTGTTGAAAACAGGCTTGACCCCAAGATGACCTCACTAAGATGAAAGGACGTCGGCATTTCATTTACTATTCTATGGTGGCTACCGCAACAGCAAAGGCATTGTGTGCTTCATTGTGGTGCAGCTGGTGGATCGTGCTGAGTAGGATTTGAAATTGTTATTTCAACTGAAATTGACAGTTCACTGTTCCTTTTAGTCGTTTGGTTTGGCAAAGATATTTTTAGGAAAATCTCTTCATTGCGGGGGAGTATGGCTTCGCTGGATACGCATATGGCAGGACCCGCAATGTAGCAAACCGAAGCACTCCGTTAGGCAAGAAACGAGTTTATGTGTGTTCGTATGCATACATATGGGGCGTGCTGAGTTAGACTACCCAGCATAGAATGGACTGAGAGTGTGATACTTGAACTAATACATATACAAATGACGAACCTACTTAGAATCTTTCCACACTCTTGAGGGGTCCTAGTTGCAATATAATGACTCTCCTAAGACCTCTTTGATTCTTTGTAGTCTCCATCGAACAGATCTCCAGGTCTGTTCCTTTTTTTCCGCGAAGTTCCGCTCAAGAACGAGCCATGGAAACAGTCTTTCTCAGCTTGGTTATTACACCCGCGATTGGACAAACTCTAATGATTGTCGTAAAGCAGGAGTCAAGCTAACGTCAGCCTCAATAAGTAAAACCTGGATAATATTCCGTCTATTGACAAGCCTTACTATAACGTCTATTACTCGGGAAATTTTAACATGTCAGGAAGACGAGCTATGTATTGATAGAATGTATTCACAGCTTTGTAAATTGTATTGTTAAAGAAATTGACTATAACGTCACTGTAAATTCGCCGGTCGTAGTAAAAGAGACGCCGCCATACTAAGCCTTACTGGAACAATGAATCAAATAAGACTGTGGAAAGACATGCACTACAAGGAACGGAAATTCCCGTCTGATCCTTTAGTTAATTGAGCCACATGATGTGAATTTAACTACGTGATGATTTCAAGGATGCACAACAAGTCTTTGATAAAACACTAAGATTTTTTGAACGTCCTTATAGAAATGGAACAATCGTTGGAATCAAGAATGTTTCTACCAAGATCCTCATATGGTTTGGAGGCAGATTCAAAAGTTGAGACCTCCTAAAATGTACAATAAAATCATGGAGGTCCGTGATGAAATAGTAACATTGTAAAAAAATCTAACAATGTTTAATAACTGGTGGAGTCGGTTGTATGATAGTAACGAAGCCAATCTTATTGTTGACTTTCATAATTCAATTGCAATGCATAAGATCAGATCATACTAGAACAGAATATGGCTGATCCAAATTATTCATCAAAATAAAGAATTAAATAGCAATGTTAAGAAATGGTTAATGCCCTGGGATATATAGTATTCCAGTACAAAGTGTTAAAAAGGCCCACAAAAGAGATAGTGGTACCCCCTTTGGAGTTGTGGTTTGGCAAGGGTTTAACTAAACACCTTGGAATTTAAAACAGCAATTGTTATCCCCATTCCCAAAGGATATACAATGCGTGTACGTAGCGTCCAACCAATTTATTGAAAATTGAAAATTGAAATCACCTTCAAAATGCAATTTTCATTTTAATGAAATAACAACCAATTTTTAATATTCGTTTTTGCAGACAAAATTTTTATTTTACCGATTTTTTGGTACGGTTTTCGCGGCCAATCAATTCTCACAAATATTAAAATGCATTTTAGCACAAAAAGCGTTATTTTAATGATTGAAATAGAATTTTATTTTCCATATTCATCTTAATTGAAAATACCAATTGACAGACCAATTTTAATAAAGCTTCTATTATTTGGTTATTAATGAAACATAACTCTGTTTCGCCTTGTTCATATTTTGAATCCGAAATGCAATTATCAGTGAAAACAAAATGAAATTTAATCTATTAATTCTATTTTATTTCTTAAATTTCAAAATCACGTGTTCTGGATTATTTTTAAGGAAAGTTGCTTGTTTTCATATTATAATTTGTATCCTGAAATGATGTTTTCATTTTCAACAAAACAGAACAAATCATTACCAGTATCAAAATATTACCTAATCTTAAAATAAAAAAATAGTACTATTTTCAAGATTCGTAAAATTTATTACGGGACATTGTACGTATTTTATGAAAAACGAAATGAAGAGAAAGGAAACTCATAGAAATAAAATCATGTCTTACCGATTTAAGAGGAATTTGCAATTTTACTTTGGTGCGTGCGAAAATTAGAAATTGAAAATTGAAAATTGTAAGTTTCAACCTTTTTCAGTTTTTTGAAAATGGTCGAAAGACGACTCATTTGAATTGCTGTTCCCGGCCCTCTACTGGCCAGTGGGTGAGCAGCATCAATGCGTACGAGACTTCCAGTTTCCGCAACGCATACTTGTTCCCGCGCTCACTGCATGTGCTGCGGAAGACTGGCCACCGAAGACGATATAAAGGAAATTGAGGGCAACTCTAAAGATTGGCCCTACGAGTATGGCGAGAGTGTCCGGCTTTGGCTACGCCGCCTCCCACGGCGTAGCAAAAGCCGGACACTCTCGCCATACTCGTAAGACTACTCCACACATCGGCTCACCAAGATTGTTAAGTATTACGATGTGATGAATAAAAGGATCATTGCATTTATTTTGTGTGGAATACATGGCGAGACACCGGTGAATCGGGGTAAGCCCCCGGGGTAAGCCTAATTCACGTGCCGCGAGCCAGAAGTAGGTGAATTTTCACTCCAATTTAATTCATTGATTCATTTTCATGAATAAATCAACATTCGGGCTTCAACGCCGCCTTGTAAATGCATGAACTGGGGACCAGCGAATGACCATAGACCTTCCGTTTTTAAAGTCTATGGAATGACCAGCGAATTCTGTGCATATGCAGAAAGGGACTCGAGAGAAATTATAGGGAGGGAGGCCAGTATTTTTCAAAATCACACTGCACGTAAATTTGTAACATTAAAAATTGATCAATAACAATTCCGTACATTGATTTTGTAGACCATATGTTAAGGTTGTTATATTGCAAATATCCAGGTCCTATGGTGTCTATCGAACTGTGACTGGTATGGGCGTAAGCCTATTGACAGGTATCAATAAAAACGTTGCAAACAGGTTTATTTTGTGGACAAGTCCACCATCCTGCCAACTTGTATCAATCAAAATGTTACCAAAACGCTGTATTTCGCACGCGTGCAAGTAAACCACAGTCCCACCACAACACATAGGCTGCGGGCAGGCCTACCATGAACGCGATAGGCATACTCGTGTCAGGCCAGGTCAACATTGATTTTCGAAACACGATACAGTCTTGGCCAGTCTTGCTGTCCTAATCACGGGCAAAAGCCGACTCTCACTTTATACCTCCATGCGTAAACAAATGTATTTCCAGTTAACAACTGTGACGCTTACCAGAGACTCTGCATGTAGAGGTGTCGAAATTGGTCAAACTCTAAAGACTTTATTCCATCTAATCAATTTCAATCCCCGACTTATGTAAGTTTGGCGCAACAAAGGTAGTGTTGAGATGGGTATTGTGGTGTTGCCTGAATATACTCTGGGCATGTATAAACTAACGCAATTCCTAGATTCCGTATACTCTTTTTAATTAGGCCCTCCCTCCCTACAATTTCCCATGTGATCATGTGATCTGGGTTCCCGGTTAACCGGTTTGTTGATTGAGTGATTCGTCTTAACGGAACCAAAAATGGGGTTCCTTCATCAGTCGCTCTCTTGTTTTGTATCCCCTCCGCTTGGTTGTGTGATGAAGTCATCTTCCGTCCTCGAGGAGGAGAAGCCAGATTCGTTATTGAGAGAGTTCAGAGAGTTAGCCACTCTATTGTCTGACTATAGTGAGCGATCCGGTGTGTGGTGTCATATTATAATTAACATGACCCAGTATCGACCGGAGTTTCTAGACGCTTATAAGGACTTTTGTTTTAGGGCATATTTTGAGCGTTGCTAGTGCTCGTTATGTTCACAGTAAATGTTGTACTAATCGTTGGTCATTGTTCGGCGTGTGGCATCGCTTAATTTCATGTATTTCACAAAATCTGCGCACTGATCTCTCGCTTAATCCTGACAGATTATGATCAGGAAACAAGTCTTTCAAAGTACATGCTATCTTGCGGTGTGTTTTACCTTCAAGTTCAAAAACGACCATTTGCCGCATAAACTCTTCAGAGACTAGGAGGACAACTCCATTTTAATTTACCGCAGTTCTTGCGTTGACGGAAGCCGGAAATCTCGCACGCATCGCTGCTCGCCCACTGGTCGGTAGAGGGCCAGGAACAGCAAAGAAATTGAAATAACATGTAAGTCGTTTTTCGACCATTTTCAAAAAAATGAAAATGGTTGAAACTTACCATTTTCAATTTTCAATTTTCGCAAGTAACAAAATGAACAGCGAATTCATTTTAAATTAGTTGTACATGATTTAGTATTAACGGGTTTCGATTCTCATCATTTTTGTTCTCCTTCAAATGTCAAAATTATCCTATATTTAATATTTTACAAAAATCGGAAGAAATACCATTTTTGTTATGTTAAGGTAGAATAAAGTTGAAGACTTGAAGTTATTTTTATGCTTTGTTGAGAATGGCAACATCATTTTTAACTGAAAAATGAATTGAAATCAAAATATGAAACAAGGAACGTTCAATATAAAAGTAAACCCGAACTTGTGTCTTCAAATCTTATGAATGAAACACAATTAATTGATTAAAGCTTAATTTGTGTTTACTGAAAATTGCTTTTCGGATTCAAAATATAAAGAAGGCGAAACAGAATTATGTTTCATTAATAATGAAATAACAGAAGCTTTATTTAAAACGGGCCGTCAATCGTTTTTTTTTTCAACGAAGATAAAAATGAAAAATAATTTTCGATTTGAAACATTTCAAATGTTGCTTTCTATGCCAAAAGGCTGTTTAATATTTTTGAGAATTGATTGGCCGCGAAAACCGTACCAAAAAATCGGTAAAATAAAAATTTTGTCTGCAAAAACGAATATTAAAAATTGGTTGTTATTTCATTAAAATGAAAATTGCATTTTGAAGGTGATTTCAATTTTCAATTTTCAATAAATTGGTTGGACGCTACGTACACGCATTATATACGTTTACATCTAATTACTGAGATATTAGTTTAAAATGTGTAGTTCATTTTTAACTGTAGATTATTGGAATGTTTAGGAGGAAACGAAATTTTATCGAAAGAATAAAATGGATTTTCGAAAGACAGATCGTGCCAAGATCATATTTATATTTAGCAGCCATTATTCGTGACAAAATGAATGAAAATCACATTCATTCGTTTCACTTCTCGATTTACGCAAAGATTTGGTTGACAGAGACTCCCCACTTCATACATAATTGATTAATGTGATTGAAAGGAAATGTAGTTGTCAATCAAGGCAATTTATGATACAAATGCTTCAATGTGTCTTAATGGTAATTTCTCGGCTACATCTGACACATACACACTCAGGTGTTAGGCAAGGCGGTAATTTGTCATCAACTTTATTTTCTTTCTTTGTTAATGATCTTGTGACAAATATACATTCTCTTGAATGTGAGATTTATATCGGGGGAACAAACTATTGTGCGGTAAAGAGAAGCAAACTATGGGATTGAAGGAAAGTGTATCTCATTGGTTTCGTTACTATCATACAACCGACTCCACCAGTTATTAAAAATTGTTAGATTTTCTTCCCCATCGATCCCATGGTTTGCTTCTCTTTGCCGCTGACATTATAGTTCTGTTTACGGATTCAGAAGATAATCTGCAAAATAAGAGTCACATCAGTAGAGTGTCTGGTGTTCAATTTAAAGGGACTTTGTAGAGTTTGTGCTTTCTAGTGTGAAAAGCCCAGGATTCACCTTTTTCCTAATTCGAAGTAAGTGCCTTTCCCAGAGAGTGAGCCTTTGATATGGTGCTGTGCAAGGACTATGCTACCAGCATTGAATTATTTGATCAATCGAAGAAAAGTGTGAAATAAACAAATTCACGCTAAATGAGTGTTTTTAAAACATGGCAATAATTGTAAATTTATATGATGTGCAAGCGTAAAGATTCATTGGCCCTTTAGGGTGTAGACTTTTGCTTCACAATTGAGTTTTTTCTGATCCGAAATTATGTCAAATTGCACAGCGTTTAGAGTTGTTATGGGAGTGTTCAAATACAGGTTTGGGGCTTTTAGCTGCGGGTTCTGAGCATAAAAATAATATTAAAAGAATTAATGTGGAATTATACAATAGAAATTGATTATACTTTGATTTTGATTTGATCACTGCATTAAAATGAAACGGACATAAATAATTGTAAGCAGAAGCGTTTCAAAATGTAAAAGAAGTGACCACCACCGCCAACAATAGTATCAGTACATTCTATTTCGCAAAGCAGAGTCACTTGCACCTACACATTAACTGCCATTGTAACAAATTGAAAACTTAAGTATAGTTTGAGTGACGTATTAGCACAACTGAGAAGCCTACCCGCCACATTCGCAGAGTTTGAAGTGAGTTTTAAGTTTTTACTTGTTTCCTGCATCCTATAGAATTAGACCTCCAAATTTGAAGATTTTCCAAACTTTGTAATTCCGGTCATTGATGTTTGAATTGAAGATACAAAATATTGCGAATTTGCTGTTACAGAGTATAGTAATGTCGGTAAACAAACGTAGGTACCTCTTCTATCATGTGAAACGCGATGTGTGTGAACCTGAGACTATATTTGGACAAAGGTGTGGACAAAGGTGAAATTCCTCGATATGTTGATTGCGCATACCCAACACTCAGTCGTTCTACATTCTATCCAGAGAAAGTGTCCAGTATTTAACACGTACAAATCTCTTTCACGACAGACTCCAACCTTGTGCTTGAGACGCGGTGTAACATTCACGAAAATTCCGGAACAACGTATTAAAGGTAAGTAAAGTTAACACTCAGACAGTTGTTGATCAGGCAGTACTAAACCGTTACTGATTCGACTATTGTAGCATATGTTAGCCCTGCGGCATCAAATCCTATCGACCCCAAGAGAAGCGTGCAATTATGGCAGTTTGCATACTACGACTACTAAGCAACTAAGCTCTTACGCTCAGTCGCTGTGAGTGCAAGCGTTGACGCCGTCAAAGGAGTAGTTTCTGGCAGCAGACGGCCGCCATATAAAATGGACACACATAAATCCATTCGAGACACGAGAAACAATAAATATGGAGCGTTTCCATGTCAACTACTGCAACCTGGCCATCTGTAACGGGCTTGACCCTGGGATGACCTAACCAAGATGACAACACGTCGGCATTCCACTGTGTATTCTATGGTGGGTGCCGCAGTGGCTTCAGAACTCTGCTTGTTTTTTGTGTGCGACAAATTTTTAGAGCGCTTCGACGAATACGATGCGTTGTGGCAGGGTCGGTGTACCAGGCCACATCTTTTGTCTTTAGTGATATTTGCATATAATATTTTGTTTCTCAAAAATGTTCTCGAACCATGGCATTTGAAATCTTTACAGGCCGAGGGCTTGAAACCCTAAGAAGTACAAGCCCATTCTCAAAGTCAAGTGTGTCAATTTTACAGAGAACCCATTTGTTTGCTTCCCCATCTACTGTCTATGTCTCAATTGACTGACTTCAACATATTTTGAAATGTTTGCGATGGCATAGCAAAGGTCAAAGTGCTAGAGGAGAACATGAAATGAAACCAAAGAGACTGTAAATAACCACACGGTTCAGCAGGTCATGGTGCATAATACAGGTCACATATCAGCGAGACTAGCATTGAGTGGGTCGCATCTGAGTTCCATTGTACACGACACATCAACACAGAGTCTAGCTTATCTTACGAAGGGCCATAGTGTGTCATGCCAGACTACAGTCCTGTATCCATGGATGCAGAGAATAGTAGGTCACAGTATCCGTTTCTCTCTTGATGTTAAGAAAATCATCAATCAATTGCAAGGCAACACGAAAAGCACGATAGGTCAGAAAATAAAGGAAACTGGGATTGACTAATACAAACTTGTGAGAAAAAGTGTTTTTGTAAACACAATATCTTCATAGCATGTTTTTCTTTGAAAGATTTGAATGAAATTTGATTGAGTTTGTCAAAATTGTTGTTTTGAATTGAATGAAGTTTTCAGCAGGTGTTTTGACAATACATTTAGAAATGCCAGTGTTTTAGCTACAATTCAAAAGTCATGTGAAAATCAATTAAGCTTATGCTTGGTTTCGTCCTAAATGACCAAAAGTAAAGCTTTAATCATCTGTTTTTATTACGAAACACAAATCCTTTTGACCCAATCAAAATGTGTAAAGCTGAGTGTAGTTCTTTAAATTAAGACACCAGTAGGCATAGATTTTTCGATGACATTTCAAGTCATGGGTCACATAAAAACCTTAATGGCATAGAAAAATTTAGAAGCATGAAATGTCAAGCTTGATTCAAGCATACCTTGAATTTTGTGTCTATACAAATGTGTTGGCTCTGTAGCATTATTGACATTGCGGTCGGATATTTTTGCGTATTCTCCGTATTTTCTGATGACGGGCAAATGGCAAATGCAACCTGGCTAGTGTGTAGATTCCAGAGAAGATTCCACATTATGAAGAACCATTTCCCCACAAAGACAAACGTAACTTTCAGAAATTTTAACCAGAGGCGTTGTTAGATAAATATTTGCTATAGCATTTTCCAACGTGTTAAAAGTTTCGTTGGTAAATAACAGCTATTCGCACCAGCATCATACTTCGATTGCAAAACTTTCATGTGTTAGTTTTTCCTCACCTAAACTCCTCCCCTCTTTGAATATTTCCCCAACTTCCCCTCTTCTGACTAAAACTAAAAGAACCGCAACTGCCCCTTCCTTGCGCAAAGCAATAGTCCGACCCTGCCAACAACATTTATATTATGTCAATTAACATACTAGTTCTGCGACCCGTCTCTTACACTGGTAGTAGCGAGTGCAGTCGATAATTTCCATAAGAATAGTAGGCCTGGTAGTAGAAAGCCACTATCCAGTATGTACACAATACCACCTTCGTACAGGAGGGGAGTAATATGGATCGGCTGTTTAAAATAGGCTTGACCCGAAGATGACCTTACCTGACCAAAATGAAAGAATATTCCATCGGCTATTCTATTAAAGCTGCCGCAACAGCATTGCGCTTTTTGTGTAGGAAAGACTGAGAACGCCTCAATGAATACGCTTCTTTGTGGTGTAGCTGGTGTATCCAACTGACACCATTTTGGATGGAGAGATGAGAACATACATGTATTACTTCATTCGTTGACCCTTACTTAAACCATTGCAGTATAAGCTATACAAGGTGCTTGTGACCAAAATCAGTGTTGCTATACATAAACACTGATAAAGCCCATTTGTGAATTTAGAACGTCATAACAAGGGTCAGAATGTCTGAATGTTTCGAGTTTACAAATGTCACCAGATTTTTCAGTTTTTGATTGCCTTGCG
>LD348812.1:20767-33145 GCA_001465055.1 Ptychodera flava | reverse complement strand
ACAAATATGCATATTTTATTAATATTTCAACATATACGGCAAAGTTTTTTTGAAAATTAAATTTTGTTACAAATAGGGTTGATTGTTACAAATAGGGGTAATACACTCCCCTCTTTGAATATTTCCCCAACTTCCCCTCTCCCGACTAAAACTAAAAGAACCGCAACTGCCCCTTCCTTGCGCAAAGCAATAGTCCGACCCTGCCAACAACATTTATATTATGTCAATTAACATACTAGTTCTGCGACTCGTCTCTCACACTGGTAGTAGCGAGTGCAGTCGATAATTTCCATAAGAATAGAAGGCCTGGTAGTAGAAAGCCACTATCCAGTATGTACACAATACCACCTTCGTACAGGAGGGGAGTAATATGGATCGGCTGTTTAAAATAGGCTTGACCCGAAGATGACCTTACCTGACCAAAATGAAAGAATATTCCATCGGCTATTCTATTAAAGCTGCCGCAACAGCATTGCGCTTTTTGTGTAGGAAAGACTAAGAACGCCTCAATGAATACGCTTCTTTGTGGTGTAGCTGGTGTATCCAACTGACACCATTTTGGATGGTGAGATGAGAACATACATGTATTACTTCATTCGTTGACCCTTACTTAAACCATTGCAGTATAGACTATACAAGGTGCTTGTGACCAAAATCAGTGTTGCTATACATAAACACTGATAAAGCCCATTTGTGAATTTAGAACGTCGTAACAAGGGTCAGAATGTCTGAATGTTTCGAGTTTACAAATGTCACCAGATTTTTCAGTTGTTGATTGCCTAGCGAAGGCCCGAGTACATGGAAAAATACACGGAAATGAAAAAAAGGATTGTAAAAATACTACTATAACAGTTAGGCGATTCACTGCACGAAATGCAGGTCTGTGAAACAGTGAGTGAATTCGGAAAAACGGAGACAAATATAATAGACTTACCACGAAAACAGTGTAAAATGAGAACTGATGCGGTTTTAAAGCATTAAAATGTGTCAAGCATTTATGAAAGCGAGTGAGACCTTACAAAGGATTTTATCAGATTGCAATTGATAGTTGAATTTACAATAAGTTGAGATATTTACGGCTTTTTTGTGCGTATTTCGATTTGTATACTATCCATTACATATGTTGGAGTGTATGTGCGTGTACGTAAAGGTATTACGGTCACGTCATTCACAGGAACCTTCGTTCTAAGGCGGAGGGAGAACTCAACCAAACGACGGAATTATGTTAGTTGTGCGATAGATTTGTTATCGATGACCTCTTAGTTCATGAAATGTCAACATGTAACGGTAAACAAGTCTTATCAGCATTCATTCGATCCCAACAAACAGAGCGTATTTAGGTGTTCGGCATCGCTGGGTAACGTTAACTTTGACACACTGAGAATGGCAGGTAAAAAAAACCTCCAATTATTGTCAGCACTATTTTAATGCTGTGATGGGCGTGGTTGCTACAATGATCAGAATGTTCTTAATTCAGAATCCTCCACTTGAAAATTTTTATGCATTTAATGCGGCTATCCTCATGATTGTGTTACTTTAGACCATTGTGTCAATAAAACTATAAAAACAATGCCACAACAATCGCTAAATTTACAATTTCATTTCTTTTTCGTTTTTTTTTGGGGGGGGGTTTATATATATATATATATATATATATATATATATATATATATATATATATATATATATATATATATATATATTTACAAACTGGAATGCAAGTAAGCTCCACCTATTGCGTCGTTGTATTTGATTGGTGGTACATATTTTACAAGTTCGACGAGTTCAGCTGTGTTAAAAATACGCCAATTTGATCGTAACAGTAGAATTTAGAACCAAGTACTTTGCGGTCAGGCAATGAACAAAGAGCTGGTGAAAGCACATTTGTGAATGGTTAATCTGACATCCCTAATTGCTTTTAATGATAATAACCCTACTTTAATCAATGTCTATGACTTGCCAGTTTGCAAAGATATTATTATAATTGTGTTTCAGGTAAAACCACAAAGAATGTCATTGTGGGGAGGGGGCAAACTCTTGAGAAGTTTACCGACAGTCAGAGGGAGACAGCATAAGGTCGCACGTGTGTGTTATTATAGCTGCCAGGTGCCACTTCGTTAATCATTACCCTAAATGAACTTTGAATGGCACGGTAGCTTTACAAACAAGCACAATGATGAATGGGCTCTCGCTATGAAAACGACTATAATTCTTAATCTTGCTTAAAACTCCATGAAATCCAGATTAAAAATTGTGGTATGAGTAGTAAATATTGTAAGGAAAACTAAACGTGTCACATTATTTCCAATTGTGCAGTTCGTGGGGACAACGTTTATCATGGTAATTGAACTTATGACCTCGAAAACCTGTCTGCCGTTTTGGGTTTTTTTTTTCTGCAAAGTAATCACCGTTAACATTTGTTTACATAGCTGTGATACACAACTCCCTATTGACTTTTTTTTTCGTTCACAACCTTGATAACCACAATTCGGACTATAAACGTCCACGTCAAACTCGCCTGAGTTTGGCAACGAAACGTTTCATTGAGGGCGCGTAGTATTGATAGCCACCACAGAATCTTACAACCTGAGAGACGTACGATCAGATAAAGATTTTGTTTTATAATTTTTGCCAGGGCAAGACTTCGTACTTATATTTTATTGTTTCTCAGTGGTATCTCATCCAGTAATTATGACAGCTCGATTATTTTACTAAGCAATGGATTCAAACCATTCTTTTACAATCATATGGTGAGTAGAGAGGCAAACAAACACTGTGATCTTTAAAAAATGGTCAATAGGTTGGAATCAGGAAAGTCAGCATCAACACAATCGAATTCAATATCAAAATGCAATGGTGGACATCTCTCGGTTAAACATTTTTTCAAGTACCATTTGACGTCAGTTAATATGTAGAAGCTTTTTGATAATGATTGCAGTTAAGTGGCAAAATTCCAGGTATATTAATGTTCCACATTGGCGCAAATGTAGAACGTGGTGCAGAACGTGGTATGTTTGTAGTGATACTGACACTATAAATAACAGTGAGCGGGCTTTCTATTGTATCAGACTATATTTTTGGTGATTTGTTATCCATGGCGGTGTAATAAAAGTATTTCACAGCTTCTTACTATACACGGGGTGCGTATAGAAAAGCGCAGACGCACGATTCTATAGAAGACGACAAGTTTATATCACGATATGTCCTCGTGATGACCTTTCTGCTTCTTTTGGTAACTTTGCATAGACATGATATAGAACGGTACTGTGATCCAGCAATATTTTCAGAGTGATAACCAACATGAGGAAATTATTACAATCGTATTCACTGAAGAGACACTTAAAAGTGTAACACACTACAATATAATATTTTCGAATTAAAGTTACTCTTCGAAAAGAATTCCGATATACAGGCCAAAATAACACTGCAAATTATGTAAAAACCTGAGAATTTTCATGAAAATATCGATCTATTAAAATGAGATCGCAAACTAAGTGCTGTAACTCAAGTATGTGAAATATTTTTCTTTACAGTACATGCTCACAATATCATGAATATACATGAATTTTCAGCATCCTAAGCCTTTTGAGACCTTTTAGTCCGACTAAGTTTTACATTTAATTGTAGCGTCAAAATATCAATAGTATTGCTAGTCAGATATTTCAGGTACAATAAGCAAAGAATGAACAAATTTCTCGCCGTCTTATTTTTTAAAAAAATTAAAAATGTAATTTTTTCATTACGGTTAACACATTTATGGTTTTTCTTTTTGATTCAAATATCATATGTATTTTTCTTGTACTTAAATTAACACAGTGACTCTGATTTTCATCGTTGAATTTGAAAGAGAATGTTAAAAAAGTTCTTTGCTTAAAGTTTGATCAAAAGGGTAAGACTTTTCACTTTCTAGGTGCATTCTACCTTAAACTGAAAGAAGACAACACCCGGAAGCCTGGTGTAGACTCAGATTATTTAATGTTGACGTCTTTCTGCAGTACTGATTTTAAGATATTTCCACTGAAATGGATGTTTTAAAGATATTTGGATAAAGTTAGTGAAGGTACGAACTACCTGGCCTCTACGTATTCAGTTTATGTGTCATTGAAGGATAAATCATTTCCGCCGAATATTGCAAGATCAGAATTTGAAGATTGCTATCACAGTATCAGCTGATTCAGAGACCCTTATGCAAACAGCCACCTATGAACCCCTCATGTCCACTCATCACTTAGGTCAAACTGTCAGTAGACAAGTTACTGCATAGTCTAATCTTTATCGGGTGAATTGAATAGCAAATATCCCATTTAGGGGGCGTCGATAATAAGTGCAAATGTACGACTTAGGTAATTCCTTGGTTCAGGGAAGAAGGTAAGAGTTCATATTGGTTTGGCATAGGAAGTGTTTATTGTTTAGGATATTTAGGACCGCATGGTAATATTAAAAGGAATGCTGAAATTAATCGCCGAGGAGTGACAAAATGCGCTATAAAATAAATAATTAAAAATAAAATTACGGCTGCGCATGACTTTGTCTATTTATTAAAAATTATACAATGTACAATCTTTGAGATAAACGAGAAATGAAAGACCACAAATGCGTTGACAAAGGGATTTAACTTTCAAAGGTACATAATATGAAGTGAGAACGTACACGGAATTTCGCAATTGAAATGTGTCAAGAATTTCTCAAAGCGAGAAAGAAAGAAATGATTCCATCATCTTGAAAAGTAAATTTCTCGTGAGCCGAGTTTGATAAATGTTTAGGTGCGGTGTTTTTGTGTGTTTTTGGACTTGTGCAGGATTTTTAGGATCATCTGTGTTTGTAAGAAGAGACATCGTGCTGCCGTCATTGATTTTTTTTACATTGAGCACATGTACATCGTTCAGAGACGGAGCGAGTATAGGAATCAATCAAACAATGGAATCACACTGGTTGTGTCACAGCTTTTATTGTCGACGATCCCTTAATAAAGGGAATGCCAACTTAGAATCGTAAGCACTTCTTATCAGCATGTATTCAATCCCCATGAATAGAGCCTATTGAGGTATTCAGCATCGCAAGGTACGGCCAACTTTGACACACTGAAAATGGCACGCCAAAAAGCTTCCAATTCCAGCACTCTCTGCTGGCTTTGCAATATGCACTGTTGCTGCAGTGGTTCTACATGTATGATCTTCCGCTTGGAAAATTGTACTGTTAACACGGCTATCCTCATAACCTAATTACCTGAGACCAGTTCGTTTTAGAGCTTAAAAAGCCATGTTACAACAAGTGCAAAATTGATTTTTTTAAAACTCCTTGTTGTTTTAAAGAGTGTACACTGCGTTGTAGTTAAAAATGCGAGGTGGTCATTTGCGGAACGAGTGTTTTGTGATATCATCTTCGAACTCAATATTCGAGGACCTATAAAAGTAGTACGTTTGTGCTACCAATGTGCAGGGTACCAATTCGTTAATCATTACCATAAATAAACTTTGAATGGGGCGACAACTATAGAAACTAGCACACATAGTGTCCGACTCAATAGCCACCACAACAGCTTACTGCCAGCTGTTAGTTTGCTGACAGACGTACAATCAGGTAAAATCTTTTGTTTTGTAGCTTTTGCCAGGACATCACTTCATGCATGTATTATTCTTAAGTTTATTGGGTGTATTTACTAGAAGGGGACACGAGCACTGTTGAGGTAACAAGTGTTCAGAAGGCTGTATTCATGATATTCTACATTAACACGCATTGGCGGGCATTTCTCTGTTGAACATTTTGTAAAGTTTTATGTGACGTCAGCCGTAGATTATTATAATTATAGTTGAGAGAGGAAATCTTTCCTTGAAGGATTATCTGGCTGTGCATATGTTCTTTTACTCATTCGAGAATCGAGCGTGTGACGTTTAGGTTGCACAGGGTAATGAAAGAGAAAAAACGTGTCGGCCTTCGAATATTAAGCATAAGGAAAAGGTTTATGCTGTTTGTACCAAATAACTGGAAACGGAATTCGGAAGAAAATAAATTACTTGGCCGAAAAGGTCTTATACAATTATAGAAAATACAAGTATTAGTAGTCGCGCCAGCGGCTTACTGACTACGCATGCGCTTATTCATAATATACTATGCGAGTAACCGGAAGTGTACTCTTCTTTCATGGGCGCCGCCATGTTTTTTTTTTGAGTACTCGTAAATAAACAAAAACGAAACAAATTACTATTATATAACATGCCTTTTATAAAATATACCTCTTTTATTAGCCAGTAAATGTTATTATGCACCTTGTCGCTGATACAAAATATCGTTAATATAGATAAAGGGAGAAAACTGTCGTGCATATGAACGGTGGCATACGCAAAGAATGCTGGGATTGAATTATAGAAGAGCGCCATCTGTGTCAATAATTAGATTCAAAAATTGCCAGTTTTTAGACGGAACGCTATAGTTTTCAGCTTGCAAGTGGAAGGTGGGCAGTGCGGTTACCATTGCAATGATAATGATTGCATAATACGTCCCTTGTTTATCGCAATAGGCTGTTATCATTGTAAAAGTTGCCAATTTTTGTCCAAAATTTTTACACGCTACAGAAAATCTATACCTGCCCTGCTGCAGGGTTTGACGTCGTGTACGTACGTGAACTGCTTTCATCAGAGGGAAACTGGGCATACCGGTAGTTGTCATATAAACGTTTATGAAGTAACAATTACAGTTTACAAATAACATTGCCAATCTTTAATAACCCCTGGCGCGACACCAAGGGCTTAGCCCTATATAATATTACTAGCAATAGTTAGCCGATCGATTTCGGGGTGTAAAAGAAGTTACCTTGTAAAATGTTACTGTGACGGTCTTTCATAAGCTGAACGGTCGTACTAAAATTCTAAAGGTCAGTGTTAGCAACATTCAGGCACACACTACGAAGATGTACATAGAACTACCTGCAACAGCTACTGAAATCATCATACAACCCGTAAGCGAGTCATCGGTATTTGTTGTTAAACTCATAGCAAGAAATTATGCATGGTGAATAACAATACCATGACTATCAGATGTGCTCTCGGCAAGACAGTAGATTCAATCGCGATAGGCATCACTTGCCACCCCAGACAACTTGAAATTATTGGTAGCGCATTATTGTCAATTACAATTGCGATAGTTAAAAGTCAAATTTGGTTTTCTTGTGTGATTGGTCGACACAGTCCTTTGTACCCTCAGGTGATTCAGCATTTTGTGCTTTCTTGTGATAGCTTCTAAAACTCATTATTCTTTGTGTCATTTATCTCCGCTTTATCATGCACGCATAGTATGAAACAACATCGCTTCGACCTTTAAGATGTGTGTAGGTTTCACACTTCCAAAACGGATTATCTATACCTTAATATTATTATAGAGCCAATTTGAAAATAAGCCTAAATTGAGAACGGGATGAATAATGAAGTTTTTTCAAATATTACACTGTGGATGTAAAGAAGTTGTATACCGAAATAAACTTGCGCCACTCGTATGATGATTATAACTCACAGTGATAAAAGAGTAAAATTCATTATTACATATGTACCACAGTTTACTTGCATCGAAGCGCGCGCGTACTACCGGTATTTGCACTGCAGTGCAATACCAAAAACATTATGCCATTCCTTTATGTTAATGAGTATTTACCAATTTTGACCCGGAACTATTTTTGTTTGTGAACACAAAAAATGCCGTCTACAAGATTTCATTTCACTTTTGTTCGATGCTCGTTATAGTAAAATGCATGACATTACAGATTAAAAACTACGACAAAGAAAATTGCATATACTTATTACAGTGTGAGGATGATTTTTAGTATCCGGAAGAGCAGTTTGTTTGTCAGCGAAGCAAAAACATTGACAACGGGCGACGTCCGTTTCTAGCTCCATGAATGCACGATGGCCATGGCCGCCGTACCACGGCAGCCATCATACATCGAAACACACGTAACTGCGGAGCGGAGCCAATTAAGCAGTTAACATTTTCAGAGACGTTTTTGGCAGTAGTTTTCTCACGGGACATTCCCTGTTTACAATAGAATGTCACTTTTGCATGCAGTTTATTCTGTGCCTGTGTGTCCCACATGCTACTGATAACAGTGAGCGCTTGTGTGCCACGGTAAACACTGAAATTTGATCGTTCGACAAGTTACATTTGCCGTATCTTACTCTTACATTTCCCGTAAAAATCTTCAAACTGTTATTTGTATCGATCATTTAGAAGAATTTCGAGCTCAACATGTAAAAAAATCAAAAGCGTTCGCTTCCATGTTCAAAGTTCTCTTCGTTTGGCTATCTATGGCATGTTGCTACGTATGTGTACGTGAGCGATCGCATACAGAGGTCGTCCTCTACGTTCCTCTTACGTCATCCTTGATAAACGGCGGCGGCGTTGACCAATGAAAAGTGAAAGCTGATTCAATGCCTCATTACAGTGATGTCAATGTTATATAACTCCGCAGGGTCGCCCTGAAGCTTTGACAGACAAATAGTACGCACGACTAATCGTCGATTCTCTCAATAAATGATGCAAATAAAAGACAGAACATATGTAATAATAACAGAACCCCATGGCCTGTGAGTGCAAGCGCGCCGTACTAGCGGTATTTGCACGAGTGCTGCGGTGTATTCGGCGGCAGTCCTTTCACTCACTCGCTTCGCTCGTGAAAGGACTGCCGCCGAATACACCGCAGCACTCGTGCAAATACCGCTAGTACGGCGAGCCTGCACTCACCGGCCGTGGGGTTCTGTCATATTATCTACTAGCTGTGGCATGTACAAGTGTGAATATTTTGTTTCATCTTACAGGAAAACACACACTTGCATCCGTTGCTTAACGCAGAATTAGATGCCCTCACCAAAAATTGTATCTTTGTCTGGTCGAAGATGTACATTTGTAAATGACAAGGGCTCTGTTCCCTGTGATTTTAGTTGTGTATAGGATATCCTACAGATAAGCTGCACATCATACTGATCAATGCATACAGTGAGTGATTCTATTGGGAGATGTTCAATTTACGATAGGGGACATCGAGTGTCCGTGGTTAACAAACAGGCCGGTCAGTTTTGGCCGTGACTACACGTCCGTGTACAGACTTTCGTTATAAGTTTAACTGTTTGATAATTAGTTGTCGTATTGCTTATGAATAGATTGATCCCAACGTCTGAAGACCAAACTGATTCTGAACATTTTGCCTATGGTATCGTATCAGGGTGTAGTGGTGATTGTTCAAAGTGTTCAAAAGCTACAGAAGCAAAGTATTTGACGCGTACAAAAAGATATATTCAGCGCTGAACCAGTTGTTTCCGAAAACGTGTTTTTGGCAATTAGTCAGGGAGATAAGAAATGGGTGGCTGAGCGCACGCTCAGGACTTAATTTCCAAGAGAATCACGATGTGAGTTTTGCTGTATGGGGCTATTGGGCACATACATGAATGATACAGCACGGCCGAGGGACCATAAGTACAAATTATAAAAAACCGTTGTTACTGCCACAAGCCTGAACCCCCAAAAAACGAATAACTCTAATTGGGATAAGTTACCAGAACACCAGATATATAAGGGTAGCAAAACATGCTTTGTGCTCCTCTTGAGAAACATCAGCCTTTTATATAAGCGATATTATCTTAAATTGTGGTTTTACTACGCTAAGGCCCGTGCTTAACTTTGCTTCCAACTTGACGGATATTTTCTGATAAGTTATCTACCAAGCTATCGGAACAACATTGTTTGCAATCAACAATAAAAGTGACCGTCAGCGGATGTTTTCATGGCAACCATAGGAAAGAAATCAAATGATATAATACATACATACATACATACATACATACATACATACATACATACATACATACATACATACATACATACATACATACATACATACATACAATTAAAAGATAGATACAAACCTACAAACGTTTATTCCCACATTTCTCAATGCTATTCATGCATACAGCAGATAAAACGTGCAAGGAGTGAGTTCGTTTTATTTATATAGATCTTGTTTTGTTTGTCTTTCCTCAGGTCACAATATTGGAGACCAAAGCTAGATATTTTGTTTAAATTTAGTTGCTCCCTTGACGAATCGTATCCAGAATGTCTTCGAAGGCTAGTGTTCCTCAAAATAAAAGGTGAGCACATCTGTGAATCATTAATGTTGGTAAAATGTAATAAAGTCTGACTTAAAGCTAGTATATATGTGACACTAGTCGTTGATGGTATCTTATGTATTTTTACAGTTTCTGTCGATTTAAGTATTACGGCCATTGGATTGGTGAACTTTATGCGTTTACAATATTTTAGGGTAATAATATTAAACATGCTAATCTTAAGCCAACACCTGTTAAGTTTCCACCATGCTTAGAAAGCTTCGGTTTTATCCTATCACGAAATGGCTCTTTATACCGTTAACATTATTTCAGAGCAGAGAACGTGTCGTAGACCTGGACGAGTGAGTCATCAGTACCGTACGGCATCTATGAAAGTACTTTTCAAATGAACACCAATGATTAAATTGTCATCCATTACTACCCTAAACATCATGTTTTAATATTTGCCATTTTTCCACTTTTCAGTGACAAAGATCGTCCAGCTGCATTGGTCGTCTGCTCGTACCTAGGCTGGCCAATCATCGGTGGTGTGGCTGCTGCTATTCGGCAACTTATTTATTTCTTACATGCCGCAGGATGTGCAATTTATTGCACTGCCTTCAAAGTAAAAAATGGAGAACAAAATGAATTTCGCGAATTTGATGTCAAGCTCATTTATCCGGATCCCCCAGAATTATATCGTCTCTCCCAGGAAGATATTAGCTGGCTGCATAAGCATAATCTATACTTCCCTGATATCAGCAAACTCGAGAGGGTAAAAATGGTCTTTGGTTTCAGCATGGTAACATCATACCAAGCTTTAGCGATTAGAGACGAAACATTTCCAGGTGCACCATTCTATCTCGTCAATCCATATAAGCTTGACACTCCGTTGAGTATTCTAGGTTATGATGAAAGTCACCGTGAGGTTTGGGAAAAATTAACAAAACAGGGTAGCAAGGACGCAAAGGCAGTATTTTCAATTGGTTCTGAAATATTTAAACATTTTGAGTCCTATTATCAATATTTCGACGCGGCGGTAAATCACCGTTCCTTAAAACTTACGCCAGCAGATGAGCTTTTCAAAGTTAAGCGATCACTAAATATCCCGGAAAGTGGCAGCTTTCAGGTATTGATGTTCGTTGACGAAAATGACATCAATGAGCTATCACGTGAATCTGTAGTTGCTAAAGCTATGAATTACTTGGCAGATTGTTTTCATAAACTTTCGCAAGAACCTCCAAAATGGATCATTGTTTCCATTCCCAAAGGCCGTGAGGAAGATATTAAATGTACCCTTGACCCACACCCTCATCTTCAAATTATCTACAAGTCGTTCAAAGCTTCACAAATCGTCACTCTGCTGCAGCAATCGCATTTATTACTCGTGCCCCCATCTTCCGTCAACTCGATTAGCCTGTCACTGGGTACAATCGCGACCGGAACCCCACTTCTGGTACCACAGTATTCTCCGAGTCATAAGACCATTATGGAATATTTACCCGATTTAGATCCTGCAGATTTAGCAGTCGATATGAAGGGCAGCCACACCATTCTCGGTGATAAAATAAAAAGCGTGATCCAAGATTATTCTGCATACCTCAAGAGAGCCGCAAAAATGAGACTAGAACTAAATGAAAAGACCAACCAGGTAGCAGAGAACACGAAAATGATGTTGGGTAAACTGATATATCAGCATGATGACGTAAGCCAGGCCGATCGGTCAGAAGTAATCTCTCTCAGAACTGGTAAGCAGGTGCCACTTGAAGCTGGTCATGAAAAGGTCTATTTGGTCAGGGTCTATTTTTAAATAGTGAGCTATAGTTATTAATTTTTTTTAATTTTTGACTTTTGTATTGTTTTTTAGGCAAACGTTCAGTCTAGTTACTGCAGTTTGAAGAAAATTGTATTTTGATAATATACGCAATAAGCAAACGCTTACGTAAAAGAGTTATTTTAATATACGAATAGTCAAAGATGTGTATTCATGAATATGCATGCATGCATACATACCTACATACCTTCATACCTACATAAACACACACACACACATACATACATACACACATACATACACACATACATACACACATACATACATACATACATACATACATACATACATACATACACAGAACAGGCCGACAGATAGACAGACAGACAGACAGTCAAACGAGGGCTATTGCACAGTACGTGGTTTATCCCATGATGCAACTCGATTCGTACACACAGAGATCACCATTCTACCACCGAGGGCGCCATTACAATTCTGACTAAAGCTGTCCAAAAA
>LD348812.1:0-16741 GCA_001465055.1 Ptychodera flava | reverse complement strand
ATGCAAATTTTTGAGGACCAGTGGATTTTATCGTGGGACCAGTGAAAAAAACCGGGTCACTGGTCCTGGGACCAGTGGGAAAAAAGGGAAATTTTCAGGCCCTGTCACCATGTACGTAACATCATTTACGCGTGTTTTAAATATCGCAATCAGTTGACTAATGATCATTTGCTAACAACTCTTTCTTTGAACATGTATTTAGGTGAAACTTCCACTCAAAATGAAAACAATGCATCCAATCCAAGTCAACATGAGAATCACCAAAGCAGCAAAAAGATCAAAATAAAGAGCGGTAAGCTTACGTTATCATTTTCAATTGAAGTTGTTTGCAGGACATAATTGGGACCTGTTACGTGATCTTTGTGCAATTATTAAATAGCACATTACCAAGTGGCGATGCAAAATGTCCAGGCCTTAACAATAAACTGTTTACGTTTGGTTGATGTTGAAGTTCATTAGTCATTGTATATCCGTAAGCAAGGAACATTGCAAATTTACAATTTTGATACTTTCTATTACCATATACGCATGCCCATATCGTATCATCTATATTCTGATAGACTTTCAAAGTTGACAAAACTTGCTATGTACATTCAAGATTGTGTTAAAAACCAAGTAGTTTCTAATTTGCGTTTTAATAGCAAACTTTCCAAAATTGATGAAAGTGCTTTGTAAATGGATCAAAGTTATATAACAGAAGTGGGGGAGATGGTATATTTTTGCATCATCTAATTTATAATTTGCATATTTAATGAGCTTTCACAAATTACACTTACTAAGTGAAGTGATGATAAAATGACAGAAACAAAGGAAATGTAATATGTTCATTTCAGCTAGTTATATGTTTGTATTCTTACTGATTTTTGGAAATAATGTATAGCAAATATTGTTCATGATGTTGATCAGACATATTCAACGAAGTTGCAATCTTTGGCAAAATATTCAATTTACAGACATACTGCAATATCATCATTATTCATTTCTCTTAGTATTTGTTTCATAAATTTCCAATTTTCAAAATACTGTATGTCCTACCTTGAGTTTTCTTGCATTAGAGCAGTGTATTTTACCGAGTGTCATCATTGCATAATCCATTCCTATATGTGGTAATTAAAGAGGATCAGAGTATTGATCATTTTAACTAGCGTTTTTGGCATGTCATCTTTATAGGTGTAAATACAAAAGGCGAGAACCATGGTAATGAGTCAAGGAATATCTCCGGTAACACAGGTGATAAAAACGGCTCCTCTCCGGAAAGTCAAAATCAGGATCAACATAAGCCATGTAGGTATCTCTGTCATCCAATCCTTGGTTTTGCCATGCTTTTAGTAACGTCGATGAGTTGTGGTAACCTGTGCTGATGCAAATTTATCAGGTTATCAAATACCTTTGGTGTATAATCTTTACATTAAAATTATGAATTTTGCCAGGTCATATTAGTGTGAATTTGGGTGTCAAAGATGCTGCGCCTGAGAATGACAAACCTGTTTCCGAAATCGAGAATGACCTATTCAGTCATGCAAGCACCCATACCAATGCCAATGACTTTATGGACATGGTTACCAGAGTCCATCCTGACCTTCACGGAGAAGACATTGAAAAAGGCAGTCTAAACTTTGTCGTAAGATGTGATTCTTCCGATGCAGCTGACGCCTTGTGGAATGCCTATAGCAGAGGACGGTTAGATAGAATGGCAGATAAGGCCTTTTTGTCTATACCACTTCTGGATGATATCGGTGCCAGAATGTTGTCTTTGGAAACTTTCATAGATTACCAGGAATATGTGCAGTGCAAGCAGGATATTAAAGACAAAGGTAGGGAATAGCTTTGCTGATGTCGTCTACCAGTTTACACAACAAACAGCAATACAATTTACAAAATAAAATCTTACCAAAATGTAAACAATTTACAACAATCGGATTCCATTGCTTTTCTTGTACACTTATTAACAAAACACTCTGTAATTACAGTTTATCATATATTATTGACAATTGAGATTATATAATATATATATATAATATATAATATATACCCGGTATATATATATTTATTATATATTATTGACAATCGAGATTATATATATATATATATATATATATATATATATATATATATATATATATATATATATATATATATATATATATATATATAGTACATTTTTGTATTCAGAGGCAGCTACAAAAGCGCTTAATATGACGTCATTAACACAAGAAAGGGAAACTCTGGATGGTAAAGTAAAACAGAGCGTAGGCAAAGTGAATACAAAACAGCAACAAATTATGCAGAAGAAGATTGACAAAGATAATTTACACTTAACCTTCGTCAAGGAAAGTGAAGCCTTCAATGCAACCTGGAGTAGAACGTTCAATGAATGGCTCAATCTGACGACCAAATCAGGCTATTTAGGTACAGTGAAGCAATTGGAAGCAAATCAGAAGCTTGGCGCACAAAAGGATGAGCTAAAGCGAAAACTAGAATTAGTAAGAGAGAAGATGGATGCACAGAGACAGAAACTAAATGATCAGTTTGAGGAAGTAAAAAAGGAGATATCAGCCTTTGAAGAGCGCAGTGTGTCCAGGAAGGAGATGTTATCAACAAAGGTCGATGAACTTACCACGGAACTTTCACTCTTGGAAGAAAGTGATGACGTTGCAAGGAAGGCAATAACTGATCAGATTGGTGAGGTTAACAAGGAGCTGACTTCACTTGCTGATGAGTACAAAGATGAAATGAAGAGGCTAGGTGAGCTGCAAACGAAGCTGACTGAAGACCGCTCAGTTATCAATGACGTGATTGCAAAGACTGCAGAAATTGATGAGCTCATACTCAGTGTTGACCGAATAAATCAAGGTTTGTGAACCTTTAATTTAGAATCAGATTTTTATCGATCCTTTCACATATTCATTAAATATGCAAAAACATATGCTGGTATGATAATACTTAACTTCTTACATTTACACATCATCCACAAAGATAGCAAATTTCATCAACTTGTGAATTCAATATATATATATATATATATATATATATATATATATATATATATATATATATATATATATATATATATATAAAAGAAAGTTTATAAAATTTGCAAATAAGTAATCAGCTAATGTGTAAATGCTGAATGACTCATTGATATTAGATCCTTGTATCTACCGTATTGTAAATTGCATGTGCCATCAACTTGGTGGAGTGAATCTACATCTCTAATAACGAAAGTTGATTAAAATTGTAATGTTACTAGCTACATTGCAATGCTATTAACTTCCCTTAATGCTGTATCATAGTAACTTGAATGTACACGACAAGTGTGGTGAACTTTCATCAAATCTATCCGCGAATATATCCTTAATTAGAAATAGTTGTCAATTATGCAATGATCAATGCCAGTTGTCACAAAACTGCTACATGACCTTCAAACTTGCTATGGTTTATTTTTATTAAAACTTGTACAAAGATAAATAACACCTAATGCTGTCATTTCCAGATTGCATTTAAAACAAGTCATTGTCAAAGACAAAGTTCCCACTTGATTTATGACTTTGAAAACCATGACGAAAAGGATGGTACAGTGATATTGGTAAACATATATTCATACAATGGTATAGAAAACGTTGCATTGATGTGTACGTGCATTGATGTCCGGTGTATAAATGAAATTAGCAAGTCGAATTTGAGAAATAGTTAGGTGTGTCTTAAATGGTTGTGGTGAGGTTATGAAGTCTGAGTGTTGGTTTTATGATCTAGATGGACATGGATGAAATATGTTTGTAAGCATTGTATTTTTTCTGAAGAGTTGACTTCCAATGTATATAGCTCAGTTTTACAAACAGAATAGTTAAACACGACTTGAAAGTACATAGCACAAAGGGAATGCACAGTTGCCCATTATATCTGTCAATGTAACTTGGGTAAGTACTGTTGTGAAAATCTTACATCCTGAATTAAAAAGTTCCCTGAAAAGTAATCCCTAGGGGATGTCCTTAAACAATGCCCGCATGCTTATGGCATAAATGTTATGACACTGGTAGCACCATGCCATGGCATCAAAGCAAGGTTACTGCAATAATGGACAAAGGTTTCCTGTCTAATCCATTACATTCCTAGGTAGCTATAGTGGCTGGCTGCAGAGATGTTGCAGCCTACTGAACCTATCATGTCTAAATACAAGTCAGTGAAAATAATTATTTGTTAGCAGGTTTGTCACCATTAATAGTGAGACTACCAAACTCTTGATCTATCTTCTAAGGAATCTCCTCTTCAGACATTTGATCATACTGCTACATAGTATACCAGTGTAAACATTCCTATTGATCGACCTTTGCAGCTTCCCTGTAGCTTTGGTTGCATGTTGTCTGCAAAATATTAGTTGGAAAAACAGACATTACAGCAAAACAGAAACTACATGTGCGGAAGTGATTGTGAAGTAGTAAAAATAGTTGTTCAACCAGAAACTTACCAACCCTTACTTAAAACTTACCAACAACTTACCAATCAGTTTTTGATATACAATGGCGAAATACACCAGTTTTAAATTAGAAGCTATCAGCATTGCTTGTGAGGACAATACACACCAGTAGGAAATCATCAGGATGGTCATTCAGAATAAGTTGTGTTTGACTTGGGCAGTGTTTCATATTACAAAGGAGGCTGTTCAAGGGTGTAGATACAATGCCTTGGTTTTATGAAGGTGGTAAAAAGAAACTTGATAAAATGTTCAGTACATTTGTCTCCGTATCAACTTTAAAAAAGCTAAACGTGAATCAAAATAATGATATCCTTTAGCAGTTAAATTAAGCAAAGAAAGCATTGAAAAACTTTAATTTGGTAAAAATACTCAAAACTGTGAAGCTGTGAATTGGGGTTTCAGTAGTTCCCTACCTAAAAATGTGAATTTCTCTTGCAATGCGACACCATGTGTAGCTTCAGCACTACACCGTATAAATAATGGATTGGCAGACTCCATTAATTCACAAACAGCTGGAGGGAATTGGTTGTCCTGTTACCAAGGGTGGGTGGGCTGCTGCTACCTTGAAGGTAATGCTAAAAGAAGAAATGAATATCTTAAGTGGTATAAGAATATTACATAAATTCAAACAGGAGCAATTGAAATCAAACAATTTTGAGAGCAAAACATTATTATCAACAGAAGAGAGGAAGCGAGTGAAACTTGATCAATCACTGTCCAGGGAGATTGCCATTAAATTACTGGATGACCGCACATATGCAATGTCAGTGCCAAAGAGATCTACATTAATTTATAGAATAACAAACCAAATGTCAACAATTAATGTGCAATCAAAGATAAAACAGCATTTTAATAATTTGGCAATCAGCAATAAAAGTAATTAATTTGGAAATTTATCTTTGTGTTAGGGTTATAGGTTAGGGTCTGGAAATGTAGAGTTAGAGTTAACTTGTACAGTTAGGGTTAGCAGGTTAGTGTTAAGTATAGGAGCTAAGGTTTAGGGGCTTAGGGTGGGAGTTCAGAGGTTAGGGTTAGTAGTGCAAACATATGAGTATTAAAAATTTACATACACAAAAATGCAATAATAATACAGTGACTGTTAACTGCCACTTTTTCAGAGAATTTGTTCCACATACAAGTGGCTTATTGGTGATTTTTCTCTGGTTTTCAGAGAGGAGTGAATTAAAGCTCAGAAGTTTTTATGGTAATGTCTGTTATTTCTGTACTTTGAATTATTTTGAATATGCTCTGTCTTTCCCCTGAAAGTGAGAGAGAAATATTGACAAAACATTGCCAAATTGAAGAACAGAGAAATGTATGGAGTCAGTTATGAATAAAATTGACCTGATCTGACCTGACAAGACAAGACAGCAAAGACAAGACCTGACAAGATCAAAGTGTATCAATAAACAATATGACAGACAAAATGTGGAAGACCATGAAATTCAAGACAATAAGAAGTACCTTTTGCGGAGTGTCAGTGTCAGCCTGCACAAAGCATAAATTCTGTAGCAAGCATTGCTGCTTGGCTTGCCACCTATAGCTCCTAGAATTGTTGAACCATTTAAGTAGGACAAAGGTCATCCAAGGTCATCAGAAAAGTTTGGAATACTTTATGATCCAACACATCAATATTCAAAATGAATCAAACTTATATAGTCACTATAGTTGCCTAGAAACATTTAAATTTGTCAAAGGTCAATCAAGATCATCCCAAAACTGTCAAAGAAATATTTATCCAATCCAACTCATAAGCATGTAGTTGCTTAGATACATTTCTGAAGCGTGTTTAATTAAGCATTTTTAAATATATTTCTTGATAAGTTGACCTTGAAATGTGGCATGTGGTATCTTAGTGCTTTGTCCAAAAACAGTTTTAACAATACTATGATTGGTCATTTTTTATGCAAATTAGGTGGCATACAAATTTTAATCCATGATAGCATCCAAGTCACATAACACTGAGTATATACAAAGTGTTTGATGTTGCAGATCATAATCTCTTGCAGAAAGGCTGTATTATTTGAATGTGTATAATCTCCTTTATGCCCAATAACAATCTGTAGTTGGTTGTGTTTTCAACTTGAATTTCTCATTTCTTTGGAGAAGCCATGTTCACAAAGAAGATTTTTTACAAATTGATTATGGTAGAACAGCTTTGAGAAAACTAAATAGTGAAAGTTGTACCATAACTCCTGTTTCCAGTTACCTTGAAATTGGCAGAAAAATAAGCGACAATATTAATCAAGTAGAAAAACCTACAACTTGGTTCATTACTTGACTAAATACAGTCTTGTAATTCAATTTCATTCATTTACAGCATCATCAATCAGAAAGTACTTAAACTGAAAACATGCAACTCTGCAATCAGTCATTTTGAACTCAATAAAACTGGAGAAGGAGCCTACATTACTTGCATATCAGGCGACTGAGGGCGCTGCTCCTTCAGCAACATCAAAATGCAGGATCAGAAATCAATCAATCAATCAATAACATTACACTTAATGCAGGACTGAAATTCAAACACCTGACAATGTAATAGCATGGTCCTTTGGGTTGATTAATAAAGTATATCATGAAGCTACATATAAAGTACTTCAGAGACAGTTCCACATATGACAACTGTTTTGTAAGTGCCTTTTGTAACAATCTTGTTTTGTTTGTAAATCATTAAAACAAAAGTGCGAGTTACTTAATCAATGAATATCACCTGAAATATTGAACAGAAAGGAACTATTATTGTGTGGTGAGAGAGATGTATGATATCAATGCACTGTGTTGCTAGGGATGGCCTGCACCGTAACTATATATATGTCAACTCATAGATGTCAAACACATAGGCTCTTAGATTCACACATCTTGGAGTTTTATAGATTCAACAAAAGGACATAGTTTTGTCATTCCCCATGTTGCAGCATCCAAATCTGGGAATGTTTGGAGTGATAAGGGGAGAACCATTTGATTGGGGGGGGGGGGTATGGAGGAAGTGGGTATGAGAGCAAATTTTTTTTCCTGTCAGAGTGACAGCAATTTTTTTTTTCTACTGTCAGACCTGCATCAATTTTTTTTTTTCAAATGGAGTTGCAGTGCAATTTTTTTTTTCATTGGTTATCAAGTTTGTAATGCGTTGTATATAAGGGAGTCGTGATTATTTACGGCCTGAAACTCTGAAATTTTTAAGATATTGATGTGTATAATGGTACAGTCTGGTGCAATCTGAGAGGTGTTTTTAATTTTTTTTTAAAGTGAAACTCTTTAATAGATCGCCCCAAGGGGAGAGCATGAGAGGGGGATTCCCCCTCTCATATTGGAAATTTTGAGAAATTGATGGGTTTAATGGTGCAATCTGAGAGGAATTTCAGTTGTTTTTGCACTCGATAAAACTGTTTGAAAATGACATTGAACACTGATATTTTTTTACATTTTTTGCACGATCAGTGTTTGAGTCACAACATTCAACAACCAAACAATGACAATACATTTTGTGAAAAACAGTTCTGTTTGCCAGAGACTGAAGACAAATGAATATACAGGAACGGAAATCTGTCCCCTTCTTGTGTCATTTCTCCAGCTGCCAGCTTCTAATGAAAAGCCTGAATATGGTATGTTATCTTTTGTGGTCGGCGAAACTAGGCTCACACATTGTATTTCATTATATTTGTTGTTCCTCAATATTCATATTGAGAGAATAATATATTAGTTTTTAAACTAGTTTATTGACTCCTGTCTTGTGTTTTAAATTTTCACAATTTACAGATGTCAAATAGTCCTCTTTAGATAGTGCCTATGCCATTGAGATATTGCAACAGAAATCCTGAAATATGATTTCTTGGGTCAGAAAAGGGAAGGAAAACATTGAGTGCACTGAGGTGTAAGTAGACCTATGTAGTGCATGCTTATATCATAAGTGCTGGGAAAAAAACATAAGAATTGCTTGTGGTAAAAACATTTGCGCCGCCTATGGCGGCGCACCAGCAAAGAATACATGAGAATAAGGTTTCCAAAGTTTGCTCATTTCTGGTGCATTGTGACAATTTTTTTTTCACTTCTGTCTGTTAGGACAATTTTTTTTTTCTCAGGCCATGACAGGATCAATTTTTGTTTCTTCTATTGCACCTGGTGACAAATTTTTTCTCAAAATCCTCCATATCCCCCCCCCCCGAAATCAAATGGTTCTCCCCTAACATACAGATGTGTTTGGCTACGCTGTCACGCTGACACTTATTGCAAACAGTAGCGAAGTCACTTGCGCTGTGCTGAGGCAGCATCTGCACTGATCCTTTCTCACCATACATCTAAGTTCTGAACAACGCCCTCACAATTTTTGTCAAATGCAATAAATGCTACAAAAACACAGCACAACACTTCAAAATAACACCAACAGTTACAGCTGATGGAGGTTTCCATAATTTTCAGATCCAATTCTGCAACATATATTGTATTTCTGGTTTTATTTGTTTTGAAAAATATTTTGCTTTCTTTCTAAAATATTTGAATTTTACTTCAGTTGGTAAAACAAATTGCCTTCTTTTACCCTCCTATTTGTGTCAACCTGCCCAACTGTTAAGTTGATATCTGTCAAAGATTACATGAATGCAGTGTCAAATGTGATTGTTGAATACTGGATTTTAACCAGAACTAGAACACAATGATCATTCAGAGCATTATACATCATACATAATGCACATGTTAAATAAAAGGAAATATGCTTTTAACCTCTATCCGGCATAGATCACATATCACCATCAAGATCATGTTTATTGAAATAAAGTTAGGCATAGCATAGCGGTACGCTGCACTTGAAGAAAGAATTGAATATTTGACGGCATTTGAAAACATCGAAACGTGATTGTACTTTACCAAACCTGATATGGCATATGATGCCAAGTATATGGAAATACTACAAGTTTTGGCTTGATAACACTTTTAACACCCTTGGCCGGCAGAGGAGGGGAGTGAGAGACTGGTATGATGTTTAAAAAGTAAGACAATATCAAACATTACAGCTGTAAGTTCCATTAAAGGCCAGCTGGGACTTGATCCCTGGGATCAAGTTGTTCTAGTCTGTAAGAGGATTATGGAGTGTCATAGCCTATTGGTTTTCATACAAATTGTAATCTACTAAGTAAATTTCCTTGGAAGACAATGTAACACCGACACAGGCCTTTAAGACAAAGAACATACAGCATTGAACAACCACCTCAAACTTCTCAGCTCAGTGACAGAAATCACAGAGGTTCACAAATAAGATCAGCACAATGCATTATCATCATTCTTGTATAGAATTGGATGAATATGACATTGGTCAATTAACAAAAGGCTACATTTCTCTCTCTTTGACATTTTGATGGGATTGTGTCTCTATTATGAAAATGGGCAATAACTGATCAAAAGTACACTTTTGTGGCATTTAATTGACAAGATTTCTATCAAAGGACAATGAGCTATACAATTTTAAATCCACTTGGAACAGATTATTTTTCCTCAAGATGTATTCTGTCTGCCCTTAAGGGAATGTTCAGAATTTACCTGAGGGGGCTGAAGGATTTTCATTTTCCTAGTGATTTTTTTTCCATACCCCCTGGCTAAATTACAGAGAAAATCTATCCCCCCCCCCATATTTCCCCTCTATATATATACATGCATGCTTACATTCTAAGACATAAACAGTCTGACAACTTCATCACACTTTGCACGAACAATACAGTGGTCATTTAATGAATGATATACCAAAACATTTCAGAGTTACAATTAAGTGGCGATACAAAGCTCGTTTGCCCTGTATATCATAAGGTGAGATAGAAATTTTACCATCCTTTTACTGTGTTTTACCAACAATAGCAAAATTTACATTACTCATGCATTCACAAAATCATGATACTCTGCTAAGTCTGTAAAAAATCCTGTTTTATAGCTTTAAAAAGAGAGAAAATGTGATTCAAAACATGCGATGAATGTTGCTTTTTTGTTTATGAGATGTACAGTAAATAGCCTGCAAGTTTTCCAAATGTTGTCTGTTATCACTATTTAGTTTCATGAACTGTATAAAGGGCCGGTGGCCATGTGGCCTATGACCAAAAATATAATTTGCAGGTCGTATCTCCAGAAATTTATGGAAAGTGAAATGTTACATGCATGAGTCCAGGATACATTTTCATCTTATGATGCTGAATATCTTGCAGACTCACGGTGGAAATTGGGGAACCCAACTAATGTTCTCATTCTCTTTTCTTTTCAAATTTGTTTGCCATTAAACAAAGAGGATGCCACTGAAAGCAACAATCTTGAGGCATATTTCAAAACCTTTGTTGAACAGAACACCATAATCAATAACATGAATTCACATAATGTACTATATGCTATATTTCTGCTAATTCCATTCACAATTCAATGTTCATAAATGCAGATAACCCTGGATACATCAAAGTTCACATTTTGTCAGCAGTACCTTTTTTTCAAAGTTGACAGAGCATGCATATTTCACATTTTTTACAAACATTAAAATTGTCATGATGCGCATGTAGATTACAGGAAACAAAACCTGTTAATTTGTCATTTGGCCTTTTCTGCTAGCCGTCACTGAGAAATCGTGGATCATACAAATCAGAATGAATGGGATTCTCAAGTATTACCGGTAGTATCATTACGCAATGTGTGGGCCTACCAACAATTCTCCTTGATTCATACGCACTGAGATCCCTTCTAAAACTACAGCAAATTTCTTGTGTACACAGGATGCTATCAGTGGTCAGTATTTCAACAATCTGGCACCATAGTATTGATACACATGATCTTCTGGAAGCACATACAGAATTATTGGAAAATAAACCCTTTTTCCAGATAGGAGTTAGCAAATTTGTAAATTTTTCACCAAACATTTTTGACAGCCACGCATTTTATAGATCAGGACTTATAACTGGCAAATATCTAATTGATGTGTGTATTTTTTTCCTTATTTCCCCCGTTTAAAGATTGCGGTATTTTTGTCTGGCCCCTCCCCCTAATTTTTCTTTGGGAAAATGGGTGCCCCCAGATGTAAATTCTGAACACTCCCTTAAATGCTCAAGTTAAAGAGGTAGTGTCAATTACTGCTGTGCATTTACAACAATGAAGAATCTTAGCTTAGACTTTCTAGAAGTCAGTGGACATATAAATATCATAACTTCACAGAATAAAGCAGCAGACTGTCGTGTTAGTGGTAGGCTGTTGCTCAAATCATCAGGAGAATGTGAAGCCAAAAAAGTAACTGCTGTTGAGAAAAGCAAAGCCACTGAGGGAGGGAGAAGTCTAACCTGAACTAGACAGTATCAACTTTCCTATTGCCTAGTAGATAACTGGTTGGGCACATGACATGTCTCTCTTTAAAGGTACCTTTGAATATTTCTATGTAATTATTCTCCCTTTCAAAAGAGCTTTACAAGTGTAATAAATGTTATTTTCAATGAAAAGCTTGTATGTTGATCTATCAGTATCCATTCCTTGATCAAAATTCTAATATTTTTTGAATTGCTCTGCGGCTGAATATTGAATTCTGAATTTTCCAAGTAAACATCTCACACGGTGGCAGGTTGAATCTGTCAATTAAGATGAAAGTTTCACACTATCTAAAGTATTTTTACTTCAGTATTTCCCTGCATAAATAAATTGTCTGGCTGACCAACTACAATGCTCAATTGTTTTTTGTCCTTGTTTTGGGGGTTTTTACCATAGAAGAATGATGAGCAACTTCTAAACAGCCAAATATAAAAAAAGTAATCAGAATGTTCAACAGTTTTCTTCAAGAATGCCCATGGTCTTTTCGGAAAATCTCTGCAATTGTTTGATATTTTGCAAATTCTATGCAATATAATCAATTCCATGACCATTCATCATAACCCACTGTTTGAGGGCAAATTAAAGCTTCGAGGCAGCCAAGCCTATTTCAAGAAAATGTAAGGTAAATTTGTTTTCAGCAATTTTTCAATTTATGAAAAGCATTTATAAGAATTTTAGGAACAAGTCATCGTTGATGACACAGTCCCCACTTGTTAATGGGTACTTTGATTACAGGTCCTCAGAGAGGATAGAGTCCTCTTCATTAGGTCTGTGATAAAAATACTTTTGAATGTCTGAGCTGTAGTTCAGGACATGAAAAAATCATAATAAAATGGCCACATGGCGGCCTTATTGGATCGTATCACAGATCAAATCTATGTGCATATGTATGACAGACATCCAGCTCTATGGGTTTGCTCAGAATTAGATATATGCATAATTAATGATTAATGAGGTATAGTATGAAGCATCATAAGGTCTCCTATCATACCATATATGAAGGGTGTACCACTTGTGGTTCCTGAGTTATGGACAAATATGTATATTTGAGGTCAAAGGTCATCGAGGTCATGTGACATTTTGTCAAAATAATTGTATTGCTAAGTTATCCCTATATACCAAAAATCAGACCTCTAGCTCTATTGGCTCGCTCAAAATTAGATATGCACATAATTGATGAGGTACAATATGTGGCGTCATAAGCTGTCCCACCATACCATATTTGAAGGGTGTAGCACTTGTGGTTACTGAGTTATGGACAAATATGTATATTTGAGGTCAAAGGTCACCGAGGTCACGTGACATTTTGTCAAAAAAATTGTAGTGCTAAGTTATCCCTATATCCCAAAAATCAGACCTCTAGCTCTATTGGCTCGCTCAATCAAAGATTTCCACTCGTTTGCAGGTCGGTAGTTCAAGTGAAGCCCAAATTAGGTCAGTGAGATAAATTTCAGTGCCTATGATAGCACATTTCAATCGATCGCTCGTGAATGGGGTGTTTTTTCTGGGCCTTGAAGGTGGCTGATGAGCCTTGATCAGGGGCATCTCGATTCCACCCTTGGTTGTATAATAGGACGGGAGTGACGTTGGGCGACCTACGTCGTCTTTTGATTACGATTACAGTTTTCTTTTACAATTATCTACAACATCGACAAACAACAGCAAGGAATGAGACATTGTTTTTTAATATTTTTTATTATCGTCAACATCATCATCACCACCATCAACAACAACAACAACAACAACAACAAAAACAACAACAACAACAACAACAAGATTACTAAGTTCCCTGTGGTTCTATATTTAACTTCTCGACACCGCATCTCATAACGTTCTGTCATGTGACCATTCATGCACCCAAATATTCAGTGCGCGTTTGCTTTGAAGATGCGCGCGTGCTGAACAGCTGAATCACACAGCCGGCTAATTCAGGCAAACACAGTCTCCTTTATTTTGCGCGCTTTCAAGATTTGTCGCTAAAAATAAATACAATGTATCAAAGAACCTTTTGTTCTCGCTATTTTACGCGGGAAACCAGAGCATAAAAAGAGCAATTTTTCAAGTTGAGCCCAGTTGCAAGCTTGGCTTTTCAGGTGATACTTCGAGTTTCCCCTGTGCTGTACGCATCGACCCTTCTTTCTCGCGGGTATTTTACGCGGGAAACCAGAGCATAAAAGGAGCGATATTTCAGGTTGAGTCCAGTTGATAGTTGTCAGCTTGGCGTTTTCAGGTGACGCTCTGTGCGCATCGAAACTGAATGCACTCTAAAATCTCCAAAGTTCACTTGACGATTTGACATTGCTTATCATAGACAACAGTCATGGCATCCAGCAAAAGTTTAGGGGAGAGCCCCTTAAAACTTGCTCCAAAACGGCGTAGATTCTCTACTAACTTTGCACGGTGTGTGATTTGCCAGCAAAGTCAAAATGAGAGTCTCAGTTTAGCAACACCAAAGGGAATAACTAGTTTCTTCCATGCTGCTGAGGTTAGGAGAGATGATGTGTTCATCCGCTTACGAGAAAATTTCCAGACTTTAGTGAACCTCCAGATAATGCGGAGATAAGATATCATAGAAAATGTTTGAATTCGTATGTCAGCAAGAGAAATCTATCTTTTCAAAAGTGTGCCGGGGAAGGTGAGCATGACTCACATGGTTCAGGGAACTTTTCTGATAAAATTTGCACTCCAGATATGGTATCAGGCAGATGTAACAGATCAACAGTTGAAAGTACTGACTTTTCCAAATGTATAGTATGCCAAAAAGTATACCATAAAAAGGATAAAAAATTGCATAAAATAGAAACTTTTGAAAGGGGTGAAAATCTGAAAAGAGCTGCAGAAAGTCGGGGCGATTTAAAAATGCTTCATAGAATTCAGCATGAAGATTTAATCGCAAAAGATGTCGTATATCATGTTGGGTGTCTGTCGACATATATCGGTAAGAGAAACATCAAAGCATCTGTTGCATCGACGGATGCAGAGACCGATCATTACCAAACTGCCTTTGACATGTTAATCGGCGAAATTAACGAGGATTTTCTCATCAAAGGGAAGGCACTGCTACTTTCAAACCTTTTAGAAAGGTTTAAAGAGCTGTTGTCAAATGAAATGAATGCAGGCCACTACACAAGTTCCAAATTACAAAATAGACTAACGAAACATTATGGTGACGCAATTGCCATTCAGTCCCAACAGGGGCAAGGGATGTCCAATATAGTAATTAGCAGCAAAATTACACTTGCGGATGCTATCAGAGCAGCGAATGAGATTTAAAAAATGAAAAATCCAAAGAAAGAAGTCATTCATTCATGGACGGAAGCCTAATAAATCCCACTTCTATTTTGTACGATGCAGCAACAATTTTGAGGGGTGAAATATCTGACATACAAAATGTTAATGAGTATCCCACTCCTGATGGTGTCAGTATACAAACTTCAATTAATCTCATACCAAATAATCTATACCGTTTGATACTTTGGCTTATAGATAAAAAAGCATATGAGTCAGCAAACCCGGATTACAAGACATCGGGTGATGTCAATGGAAAGTGTGTCTCAATTGCTGAATGTATTTTATTTGGAAATGGAATTAATCTCACTCCTCAACATGTGGGTCTTGCAGTACAACTCCACAATGATTTTGGATCTAAAGCATTAATTGATATTTTACATGCCTATGGGTTTTCAATTAGTTATGACGAACTTCGACGTTTCATGACAAGTGCAGCTGAGCAAGAGATAAACAGGATTAAAGAAGGTGTTTACGTTCCAAGTGAAATAATTCCCATTCAATCAGGTGGAAATTTAGTCCATGAAGGAGATGATAATATTGATATAAATGCAGAAACTATTGATGGAAAGAACACCTTTCACTCGATGGCCCGTGTTGTTTTTCAACAGCAATGTGTACCCCAAAATAAAGTATTTACTCCCATCAGTCGAGGCCAGTACAAATCCCTACATATGTCAGATGACATAACAAATCTTATGCAATGCGAAAAATTCAGAAAACCAAACACTCGTCCTACACCTCCACGGTATACGGACCCGGTCAAGAAAATCGCTTTATGCACAGTAAATACACCCGTTTCGGTACGAGACCTTTCCTGGCTTCTATTAAGATTTTTTCCCAGAAATGTGTTACCTCTCCCCGTTGAACTTGATTTTAATGATAACCAAGTTGTGCCATTTTGGACTGTCTTTAATGCTATGATCAGTGAGAAAAAAGAAAGCTTTACAGCAGTTGCTTATGCTCCTGTAATCGATTCAAAACCTGCAGAAATGGCAACTGTTTATACTACCATGATGAAGTGCAGACAAATGTGCTTACAACTCGGACAAAGTATGTCCATTCAAACTATGGATCAGCAGCTATATGCTATAGCTCAACAGGTTAAGTGGAGTAAACCAGATATTTTTAAGATGCACTATGTACGTTTAGGTGGGTTCCACGCCCTCTGCAGTTTCATTGCAGCAATTGGGCGACTGTGGGGAGATGGTGGTCTTGGCGATCTTTTAGTGGACTCTGGCGTTTATGCTGGTTCAACTGTAAATCTCATGCTTGCTGGGAAACAGTTCAAGCGGGCGGTTAGAGGGTTGTCTCTTGCATATGAGGCACTAAACCAAATTTTTTTCTCTGCCTTTTTTGAGTGGTGTGAGCGTGAACGGTATCTGCAAACTATCCCAAACGAAGTTTGGCAACAGTTGGCTTGTGTACAAGTAACATTGACTGAAGGTGATCAAAATGACAGTCTTACTGCAGTCAAAACACTCGATGCTTCAGTACTGAAGTATATTGTGCCAGTTCTAATTAAGTTTAAAGAATTTGGCGGAGTACATTCTCCAACTTTCAAATACTGGGATATGTTTCTCGATGCCGCACACATCATGCTCTTAAACTTAAGAGCAGAACGAGAAGGTAATTGGGTTTTACATTTGCACACAGTGGCAGCAA
>LD348810.1:18250-33386 GCA_001465055.1 Ptychodera flava | reverse complement strand
AGTGCATCCCAAAATATCCAATGTTAACATCTTTTTTCTTGTTCAGCAGGTCCTAAAGAACAAAAAAATACCCAAGAAGTAGGGATGTGGGGGGGGGGGTGCACGGTAGGCCCCTCCAGCCCACGGACTACAGCTGTCGCCATGTTTTCACAGGTGCTGTCGTTTTTCTATACTAAAGTACTTTTCCTCTGCAATTTTTTGTCAAAGTAAGCAAAAAACAGAGCCTAAATAGACAGGTTTTATATCAGCTATGTAAGTTAATGGAAAACAACAATTAAAGGTTAACAAAACTAAGAAAGAGTAAAATAGTTGGATGAAATCACTTAGATTGAAAGAAGCACTGCATATACCTCGACAGTACAGCAGGTATCAAAGCGTCGATTTAAATGGAAGCAAATTTGTAACTTTCATGTAGGATATTTTCTGTTCCTGCGTGACTTAGATGTCGGACAAGTTTTATGCAATAATTTATATTCACTTCTACTGTTTTTGTCTTCGGTTCTGAAACCAATTTCGTAAATTTGGTAACTTCAGGAACCTTTCTCGTGATATTTGCTTGTTCTTCGGGTAAGGTTGAGAGTGTTCGTTAATCATTAAGGAAATAAAAACCTCTTGTTTGTCTGTATCGCTGAGTAATACGACTGGCTCGGTCGCCAATGAAGAATAGCGCAGGAACATCGTCATTGGGGTTGGTCCTTTACTTTAATCTAAATATGTTTGGATGGCATTTTACATGCCACAGTAAATTATGTATTAAAATGTTCTGTCTATGAGTATTTCGACAACACAAAAAGCGTTACATCATATGGAGGCCTATTGTATATGTCGCTTATTTTGAGAAAACTCAAAATTTCTCTGATGACAAAAACGATGTGAAATATGAATATGTTGCCACATTTGTACAGGGCTCATTTGTCATCTTATGTGGATGACATTTCCCTTAATTGACGTCCCATTATTTAGTCAATATTCAGATAATCTTCAATACCCACCATAAATGTCTGAAGGTGTTTACCTGAGTAAAGCACACACACACACACACACACACACACACACACACACACACACACACACACACACAACCATAATATGTACATATCAATTTAAGATATTTATTAACATCCCTTCTGTCACGCGTTAATAACTTCCATTCTTAATATTTGTTATCTTTTCATGACTTAATTCAGCAGGAGTTAGGATCGACGAATTACACAGTTTTAGGAGACATTCTTTTGGAATGCAATTACACACATATACAAATGATGAAAGACAGGCGGATAGGAAAATGTAATATGTATGACAATGAATGATATCTTGTGTGTCGGCAAGACAGTAGTGCCTATGTGAGAATGAATGAATTTTGTTAGTTTACTAAATCCATATAAATGTAATAAAAGCTCCATGGGTGCAAAATTGAATAATAGTGGTTTTTTTTATAACAAGTCCTTTGGCTTCAGAATAAATTTCATAATAGAAGTTCCGAGCAACCCCCTCCCGACTACTTACACTTCCCTTCAAACTATATTTTCCATGAACCTAGTCGATATACCATCAATACTGTATCTGTGATTTCATACTAATTTACTATTGATTTCATTTTAGCGCCACAACTGTGTGAAAAAAAACCAGTTGCATGTACGACATACACAGACAACTAATCGACTGATTGCAGAATTTGGATTAAATAATGAACCAATCAAGTTCTTGTCAAATTGATTAGTCAAAGGTTAAAAGGCTTGTTGAAATGTACACGACGTTGGTGTTTATATTCTGTTTCAATCTGTCATGATGAGCGGGGTGAATGAAGTAAATTGTGCAGTACTGCAAGAATATTAGCTGAGAAAACAAACCCTTCAACAGCCAGCTGTGGTTCAGAAAAATCAACTACGTCAAGTTGGTATGCTCACATGACAAGTTTCCTGTCAGGACAGAGAACGGGTATACATAACAGGTAAGAATAAGGATTAAAAAGGGCTGAGAGAAGGAAAAGGAAGGAGAAATCTATTTTGGAAGAAATCTTCTGAACGCACGGCAAGGCAACACTTGCAACTACCCTCCTCTACATCTTGGACATTTTGATTCCCGCTCCTCCCGCACTATTTGTTAGCTTGGCCTTTACTTAGCAGTATAGCTAGCATACCTAAAACGTAAGTTCCAGTCTCGAGTTGACTTATTTCATTAAAAGCTTACATTTTCAGTTTACACCAAAGATTCCCAGTGGCCGTGTCGATCTATTCGTACGTCAGCACGATTCTATAGCTACCTTTCAGCTCAGTCTTAGCCAAGCGAGATATTTCTACCAGAATAGGTAATTTCTCCAAATATATTCCCCATTTGAATCCCCCATGCAACATAATACGTGACTTACTAGATAACTTTCAGTGAAATGTGAAAACTTTATTGATTTTGACATTCTACGAGAGGTTTCTCATGAACTGTATTAGCAACAGGCAGGTTGGAAGATATCTGTTGGAATGACAGAACTCTCTGGTTATAAGTTTGCTGAAATTAATGTTTATGTACTTGTTTTGAGTCTGCTTGGGTATACAAGTTACAAATAATCCTGGTGCCACGCCTTACATTTAAATGAAGTACGTGAAGTGCATGGTCCAGTTTTTTTCTCTTTTAAAAATAGTTGGAATGCCCTTGTGACCTATAATTTTAAACTACCATAATAGAAACAAGGTTGACAGTTGTCCATCCTTGAAATGTATGTTTAAACGATAGGTTGAAAGCAATTTTTATGCTTGCTGTTGTCTTGTTGGATTGCAATTCATCCATAAAGAAAAATTAAGTGGAAGATTGTAAATGAAGAAGGTGGCAATTTTTCAAAAGATTGTTCGGCAGTCTAAGCTAAAAGTGTGAGTAGAAATTATAGGGAAGAAACAAAGAATAACTGATTAAGAATGAGTTGGTTGTTTGCATGCATGAAAATGTCACAGTGTGTTACTTAAGATCATGGACATCAACTTTACTTTTACAAAAGTGAGATATTCTATTTAACATACCGATTAATTGTAAGAATCCGTCTCAACAAGTTTACGAGAAGAAAACCGAATTATATCAAGATAGGTAAATAAAATGTTCTAGGTATTTTACAGTAAATGGTAAAATTGTATCACTTCTGTCTGATGGCTACTCATTGCAAACATAACTAACTATCTTTACATTCAAACACTCATTCACGCAAGAAAATGTTTTTAAGTTATCATTGAATATTATGACAGTCGTTGTTCTGGAAACAATGTTTTTATCAGACATATAAAATATATTCTACCGATAATTTTTCATGCATGACGGAGATGTCGGACAATTTGTACGCAGTAATGTATACTGCGGCTGTTTAATAGTTGTACCCGCTCAATGTCGCATTTGGTAATTTCAGGAATCTTTCACGTGATAGTTTATAGTGTTATTGTATGCTAGTTAGGCCAGGCATGAAAACAACGTACTTGTAAGCAAGAGTCGGACATTTGTGCAGGGGCGACTGTTTAGCGGTTTGAAACATTTTACAATTTATTACTAAGTAATCTAAACTTTGCAGCGTCTTACACAGCTTAAAATTAGCTTAAAATCAGCAATAATAGCAATTATTAACTGTTTATTTTGACCTAGATATGAACATTTGAAAATATGCATGGAGAAATTATTTTATGAATGAATATGTATGATTGAAATTGATTATGACTTTTAAAGTGCTGTGCAATTTTCTTGGTTTGTCTCCAAGGGATACGAGTATATAATAACCAAACATGCGAATCTGCAAAGAAGACCCAACTTTCCAACGGGACTGAAAGCTTAAGTTTCAGTAAATGTTTTGTAAACGCAGGTGTATACGTGCACAAGTGCTGATTATCACGGGATGGACGATTGGTATGGAAAGTCATGAACTGAATGGTTATATACAGAGCTGACTGCAAACACACGCGAATAAACAAGCTTTCACCTCAGCTTTTGTTTGGATTTGATAAACAGAAACCTGGATATCAAATTTTAAAACGAAATAAAACGAGACCATTTTAGATAAAAAGTCTCCAACAAATAATTGAAATCCCAAAATGTTGATTGTTTCTAATGTCAAAGATGAGAAGTTTCAATTTACTGTAAGTTTCTGGCTACTGTTCAAGTGATGATATATGAAACTAGCATTGGAGCTGTTGAACACTTTTATTGAGTGCATAATATACCACCAGATGACAGTTTTGACCTCCTTTGAAAAGGTCCAACAACGTTTGCTATGCTGTAAATTAAATGTCAAATGTTTATGGTCTTATTTTTCGTTATGATGTCAATGAAATAGTGTCTGTTAATCATTAAATAGCAATCGCTTGTTTGTCTGTCTGCTGGATATGACTGCTCTAAGCTTGGTTGACCCCTTTATTTATTGTAACCTAGGTATTTTATAAGGCATTTTATATGCCACAGAAAATTAAGTTTGCCAATGTTCTTGTCCATATCTTTTTTAACAAAACATGAGAGTGCATTATATTGATTTATATTGATACCGATTGTGCTGGCACATTTTGAGAAATTTTCATTATTTCTCTAACGACAAATTGCCACATGTACAGGGCACATCTGTCATCTTATATGATGACAATTACAATGTACAGGACATTATCCCTAATAGATTTTCCATTATTTAGTCAGGATATCCTCGATACCAACCATAAAGGTATGAGTTATTTATAAAGTACACACAAAAACATTATGCACACACCAATTGATTAATAATTTGGTAATTTCTGTATCAGAAATTAACAACTTCAGTGTTAAAATTATTTATTATTCTTTTAATGACCAAATCTAGGACGATTTACGAATGATGCAGTGAACATTTTAAAGAGATTTAATCATACAGAGAGACAAAAGAGGAAAGACAGACAGATAGTAATGAAAAGATGGAAATAAAATGTGTATGACTATGACTCGTTACTTTAGTGCAGCAAGACAACAGTGTCGATATGAAAAATTAAGGACATTTATGAAAGACAGTGTGGGTGAGAATTTTGTCTCTCACATTTTAATTATGTCTTATTTTACTTACGCCATATAAATGCAGTCAGAGATGGCATGATTGTCATTGGCTGACTCATTGTGAGAAAGACACCAGTTGCATGTACAAAACAAAACATACAGATCACAACACATCTCAAAGCCAGCAATGCAACTCATTACGACAGTGAAAGATTGTAAATGGAGACGTTGTGAATTTTTCAAAATGTTCTTTGGATATCTAAACAAAAAGAGCGAGTAGAATTTACAGGGAAGAAACCAAGAATAACTAAGGATTAAACAGGTGTTTGCATGCCCAGATCCATATTTGCACAAACTTTTACGGTGTGCATTCATGACACGTCAAAAAGTTTTCTCTGAAAGCAGCTCATTGACAATTTTCAGCAGATACTCATTACTGGAGATCACGGGTATTATCTTTAGTTTTAAAAACTTGAGATATTTTATTCAACATGGATTATTTGAAGTGGAAGAATCTGTCTCAGCATGAAAGAAGAAACATTAGTTTTTGCAGCGACCCCTTATATTTACATGTATAGTTTGAAGTGAATAAATTGTTCTAGTTATTTTACTTGTTCAGGGAAAAGGTACAACTGCATCACTACAATTTGATGTGTACTTATTGCAAATTCAGCTCTCTTTTTACATCAAAACACTTATAATGATTCCCATAACAAAGACGTTTTAAAGTTTCAACTGAATATTATGAAAGTCATTCTTCTTGGGATGCTTTCGTGCATAAAATACTGAATTTACTTCACACTTGCACAACATTCATCATAATTTTCGATGAAAGGCCGAGGTAAATTTGCACAGCTGTAGAAAACTGAAGTAGGGAATCGTGTTTAATTTTTTAAAAACTGCGCTAATTGGGCAATGCTAGAAGTATTGTTGTAGCACTCATATCAATGAAATATGGGGAATGTTTTGTCGGGAAATTGTCGGTAGATTATATTGTACAGATAAATACCAAATCGTAAAATGGTAGAGATTTTAATTTCATAAAGTGAAATACGCCTTTTAAGTAGTAACTTGGGCGTGTTATACAACAGTCCAACAACAAAAACAACAACAACAACAACAATAATAATAACAACAACAATAACACAACAACAACAACAACAACAACAACAACAAAAATTATGGTATATAATTAGTATTGCATCATAGTAACTTTTTATGAAAGAAAACTAGATTGCTGATTTAGCTTATAAACCGTATCTAGATGTGAAATCAAGTTACTGAGCTACGAATCCGAAAAAATACCAACTGAAATTTTCTATAAGAAAGACAGGAAGAGTAATGTATGACAATGTTTTCTTAAAATAAATTCATCATTATCAATGATTGCTCAACAATCATTTTCATGCCACATGTAGCTGTCAAATTAGATGTGTACTTCTTAGGTGAGAACCGTTTGATTTACGAGGGGGGAAATGGAGGAAATGGATATAGCAGCAATTTTTTTATTCCCGCCACCGTGGCAGCAATTTTTTTCTCTATTTTCTGTCGTTACTTGACATTAAAGGGACAAAGTCGGCCATTTTCGATGAATTTTGTTTGATACGAGACACTATACTTATATTGTTTGACATGTTGAAAGATACTGAATGTGTGGGTGACCATGCATATATTTGACCATGGTTTTAGACACTATACATGAAACCAATGCGAAAATGAATTAATGGTCATTACTCCTATGGAGTCAAATTAAAAGATGTTGTGAAAATAAAAATGGACCAAAAAAAATCGTATGTGATTTACATGTATAAATTTTTCACCCTGCGACTATAATCTTCTTAAGGAATGCGACATGAAGTGTGGTTTCGCATACCACAGATATTTCGTCATCAACCTTATCAATATTTGTGCAACAAACATTCTGTAATCACGCCACAGTCGATTGTTCAAGCTCACTTTAGTAGGCTGACGCAATATGAAGGCTTCCTGTGTTCATGTTAACACATTTGCTGTCGTTTTCCTACGAAAATACTTTTCCTCTACAATTTTTTTCAAAGTAAATCATCAAGAAGCAAGGCCTAAATAGATAACACCAACAACCAAACAAAAGCATAAAGAGAAAATAGGTAAACGAAATCACCCAGATTTAAGGAAGCACATGCATCTTCATCAACAGGTTGATTTAACAGCTGCTGTTGTCAGTTTGTTATCCCCGCGCCAATTTCACATTAAGTCATTTCAGGAACCTTTCACGTGATATTTGCTTGTTCTTTGTGGCAATGCTAATGGAAGAATGTTTGTTAAACATTAATGAAATAACAATCGCTTGTTTGTGAGTTATCGCTGCATTAATACGACTACTTGCTTTTGTCATCAATGAAGAAAAGCATAGAAAAACCGCCATCGGGATTGACCCTTTATTGTAACTTAAAAATGTTTGGGAGGCATGGCATTCAGTTTGAAAATGTTGTCTATGCGTATTTTCACAATACCTTACATGGAAGCCTGTTGTATGTGCTCATTTTTAAAAAAATCATTACTTTTCCAATGACAAATAAATATGAAATATGACAACGTTGCCAACATATGTACAGGGTGGATTTGTCATCTTATGTGATGATAATAGAAGAAAATCCTTGTAAGTCCAATCATAAATATCTGAAGGTAAATGCGTGCACAAACCGTAATATGGACATATTAATTAAAGATATTGATTTACAACTCCTCTATTACACATTAAACTTCAGTCCTTCCTATTGTTTTTTTCATTACTATATTAAACAGGAGTTAGGAATGATAAATTAATGCACAACAAATTCCAAATTCAGCAATGTAACTCGGAATACGGTTAACCAGCATGTGGAAAGTCTGTTTAGCCAGATATCTTATCCATTGATTGCAGGTTTTTGATCATATGATCAATCAATCATGACAATTAATCAAATTGATTGAGCGGTGGCTGAAAGTCTATTGGAACTGTATATGAATCCATATGTTCTAATTAGTGAGTAAGTTAATGACTAGGTCTATAAAGTGACATTTTAACGTGATGCAAAACCTGGGCGCATCGAAAATTGGTGACCCTCCCCAAAACTTTTGCAAGAGAAAAGTGGACTTCCCCGAATCCATGACCATACCCGTCTCAATTTTAATGCCAGTTCATATGAAAAAATTAATTAGTATTATTATTTTCTGACAATATCCTTTTTAATGCCAGTACATTTTAAAAATGATAATGATTATTTTCTAACAATTATTAATATTACATATTGTTATATTGTACAGTTGTGTGAAACTGCAATAAATTAAAATTAAAATTGGAATTGAATTAAAATATCAACTTTTCTGCAACAAAGAAAAAAGAAGGATATACCAATATCTTTTATAATAGTAGATAACATGATTGGAACGAATTTGGGATAATTGGCTGGTAAAGCAATGTCAGAGTAATCTACAATGTAAGCTCATCTGCTTTTCATTTTATCTTGTACATTGTTTTTATGAGTAATTTGTAATATTGCAACATTCGGCCATACGGCACCTAACACATTTGAGAAATTTTAAAAATATGAAGATCCAATTATCCCAAATTACTTCCAATCGTGTTAGATGATAAAGGCTAAATATTCTACTATTCATATATTACCAGTAAACGGCAATGCATGTAGTGTTGTTCTTTTTGAGATGACTGGGTTTATGGCTGAATTGTTGACATGTAAAAAATTGTTTACATACCAACATCACATTTGTTTTTACTCATGTAAAAATAAGTAAAATATTCTGAAACAATGGTGCCATCAGAACACTGTTATCGCACACATGAGCATATAAAACTAAATAGTTCAGATATGACAATTAATATGCCCAACATAGTTGATTTTAAAAATTTTGTGGTGACTGACACATATTAAATTAATTGGACCATCTTCAGCAAAAAAGGCTTGGAATATTTTTTATTTCTTTGTATGGTACCAGGAGTATATATTGACATTTCAGTCATGTTTGATCCTTGCATTGTAGCACAAAACGTAGTGGCTCTCCCCCAAATCCTTGCAAAAATTGTGAACAACTTCATCCACACACATGCACAAAAAGTAGTGACCTGACCTCAAACTGCACAAGTCTCCCTCTGTTAATTCTGTCTAGGCCCTACATGAAGTGCCTGAAGGGCTTGGTTTGTTATTCTTTCTCTGACAAATAGAGAAAATGCCTATGTGACCTGTAACTTCCCATCATCAATGCAACTTTGGCAGTTGTTTCATCATGAAATGTTTTAATGCTGTCTTTTTAATGGTTGGATTACAACCATAAGCAAAAATAATCGTGGAAGATTGTAAATGGTGAAGTTCTGAATTTTTCAAAATATTGTTTGGATATCTACACTAAAAGAGTGAGTAGGAATTATAGAGTAAAAACCAAGTTGGGTGTTTGCATGCACGGAATTTTGTGTGCATTTATGATTAATGTGTTGAAATGTTTTCTCTGAAAGCAACACAGTGACAATTCAAAACAGATACTCTTAATACTTGAGATAATTAGTATCATCTTTAATTTTACAAAGCTGAGATATTTTATTAAACATTCATGGATTATTGGAAGTGGGAGAATCTGTCTCAGCAATCTTGTAAGAAGATAAATGAATTTTTGCAGTGACAGCTTATACTTACAGGTATAGTTTGAGGTGAATAAAATGTTTTAGTTATTTTACTTTCCCAGGGAAAGGTATAATTGTATCATTTGAAACAGCAATTTGATGTGTACTCTTTGCGAACCAAACTCTCTCTTTACATCCAAAAACTAATTATATTCACAAAAGAAATATGTTTTAAAGATACCATTGAATATTATGAAAGTAATTCTTCTTGGTATGCTTTCATTGAGCATGCACAAATGCATATTTTATGGATAATTCTGTCTGTATTAATTGAATATTTTGGTTTATTACTGAATGAAAATGGATAATGATGAAAATAAGCCCAAAAGGATTCTGCAATGAACTTGAATGATTGATATTTTTTCTAAAAAATGAGATGGATGCCATTTTGTCAGAACAGCAATGAACGATATATTATTACACATCCTTGCACCTCCCATTGTTTGCTGCAGAGAATCAGGTTAACTCTTTTGCATTGCTTGTGAACTAGGAAGGTTTATATGTTTGGACTTGACTGGTGGACTATGAAGATTAATAACAGCATAGATTACTAAATTTGACAGATAGACAACTTCTATCTCAAGTTTCAAAGAGTTTAAATAGACGTGTTCAGTAGTTTTATCACAAAGTACTTGATGTATAATTGGATCTAAATTCTCCAATAGCTGTAATAGAAATGGGAATTTTGAATACCTTAGAGGGAGAGGGTTTGTCCCACCTGTTGCTTTGTATATGGGACCAATTTACAACAGGTTTGTTGCTATGCACAACATGACCCAAAATCCGTTGTGCATATCAACGATCTTAAAATGGCAGCTGTACATTAACTGTTGACTGTATTTACTGAAGGAACACAACTAACTTGGTTTATTTGCCCAAGTCTTTCAGTGATTGGAAAATTACAAGATAGAATTATGCACATGCATAAAATACTGAATTTACTTCACATTTGCACGACATTGTAATCAAATTTAGTGTATTTTCTGTAGATTGAGCTGTGTATTGCCTAATCCGTACAAGATTGTTGGGACAGCTAGTGTTACGCTTGCATGTAGATGATGATGTACATCTTAAACGGTATTCTCGTGTATGTAAGCTTTCGACTTAAACCCGCAGAGCAGGAATAAGTAAGTGTCATAGTTAGTTAAGGGAAAGCAACTCGTCACATCACTCATATATTGGTGGTTTGCGTTTAATGTATTGTAGTGTGTATTTTTTAATTCTTTGTGTACAGAGCCGATTATGCACGGCGAGTCACAGCTGTAATCTGCGTGTCAGTGCAGTTTACGTCTGTACTCCAAAGTGGAGTGACTGCGTACGACACTGCGATCCTTTTACGCTATGTTTCGAAACTTTGCCAGACTTTCTTCATCAGTCGCCTCTGGTTCATGTTAAGTGGATAAATTGTGAGGTATATTGGCAGATTGTATACATTCCTATAATTTGTTTTACAAACGGTGGTTCTGAACAATTAGTGGTCATGGGTTTACATAGCCTGGACTGCTCTAGAAAACCATTACATCATTACATCCATTACTATTGCTGCGCCGTCTACAACAAACGATGACGTTTTGATGAGCAGAGCACCTTTCCCTTCCCGTATTACTGTGTGAAATTTAGGATAGGCAATCACTTAAATTTGGTGAAAAGTCTTAGTTGCATTCAAAAAGAAAATATTTGTATCCCAAAGAACTTATTTATTACATATTAACACGTCTTCAGTGCAGGTAACTGATGTAGGACAATTCCATCAATTAATTACAAAGTCTTTTTCATGTTCCCAGCAAAACATAAATTCTCTTCTTATACTATTAAGAGAGATTAAAAAAATTAAGACTGAAAGTAATCTACTTTTTCATGTTATAGGAATTAAGTTTTCGAGGATAAATGCCATTAACTTAAAAGGATCATTTAATAAATTGTTTTTTTAGGAGTTGTTATTACAATCTTGCAAGCTGCATTGAATAAAGTAATCAAACGATATTACAATGTAAACCAGATATGAACTGAATATGCTCACGTGTTTTACACCAGGTTCATTAATAGTAGTACGCTTCACAGAACAATGAGATATATGTATCACTATATGTAGCAGGTTTTTTAAACTTCACACAGTACTCTCAGAGTTTAATCATTAATTACAAAACTTTATTTAATATGCAAATGAGCTGTTAATTAACTTGACACTGCTCAACGCTTTATGGAACAATTAGATATCCATCAGATCAACATTTGTAGCACGTTTTATTTAATTTTATGCTGTAGTTTTAAAGTAATGTCACTAATTACAAAGTTCATTAAATATGCAAATAAACCCTAAATTAACTTGACACTGTTCAATGATTCATAGCACAATTAAATATTTATCAAATCAATATCTGTAGCACGTTTCACAAAATTTTGGTGCCGCAATTTCAGAGTTATATACCTACTTGCAAAGTTTATTAAATATGCAAATGAACCCTTAATTAACTTTACACTACTAAATGCTTTACAACACAGTTAGATATCTGTCGTATCAGTATGTGCAGCGGTTTTCATCACATTTGATGCAGTTATTTCGGAGTTATATGACTAATTATAAGACTTCATGAAATATGCAAATGAGCTAATTATTAACTTGACACTGCTCAATGCTTCTCAGTACAATTGGATTTTTATCAAATCAACATCTGTAGCAAGTTTCATCAAATTTAACGCTGTAATTTTGGAGTAATATCACTAATTACAAAGTTCATTAAATATGCAAATGAACCCTAAATTAACTTCACACAACTAAATGCTCTACACCACAATTAGATATCTGTCGGATCAGTATCTGCAGCAGATTTCATCACATTTGGTGGAGTTATTTTGGAGTTATATCACTTATTACTAAACTTCATAAAATATGCAAATGACCTATTTGTTAACTTGACACTGCCAAATGCTTCTCAGTACAATTAGATATTTATCAAAACAATATGTGTACCCAATTTCACTGACTTGGGTGCTGTAATTTCAGAGTTATATACCTAATTACAAAGTTCATTAAATATGCAAATGAACCCTTAATTAATTTCACACTACTAAATGCTTTACACTACAGTTAGATATCAGTCGGATCAGTATCTGCAGCAGATTTGATCACATTTGGTGAAGTCATATCGGAGTTATATGACTAATTAAAAACCTTCATAAAATATGCAAATGAGCTATAGATTAGCTTGACACTGCCCAATGCTTCTAAGTATAATTAGATATATATCAGATCAATATTTGTTTCAAATATCATCAAGTTTGGTGCAGGAATTTCAGAGTTATGACGCTAATAACAAAAGTTCATTAAATATGCAAATGAGAAGATAATTGACATGACACTCACAGTATCATCATAATGTTCTTAGATTGTCATCTGTGAAAAGTTCCATGAAGTTTTGTGCAGTATTTCTTGATATATGTCTACACTGTCATTACCGTGTCCATAGGGAAACCATTGTACGAAAAAAACGATATTGCATAACTTTATTAATATGCAAGCCACACTAACCAAAATCTAATCAGTTCTTGCAAGTAGCATATGGTACCTTTGTACCAAATTTGACTTGCATCCGTTCAGGCGTTTTTGAGTTATCGTGTAAACAGACAGACAGACACAGACACAGACACAGACACACACACACACACACACACACACACACACACGGACAGACAGACAGACATCGCTATGACATTAGCCCACGTGTTTACACACGTGAGCTAAAAACGTATCACAATACTCTCTCGGTAAAGCTGAATGGTTTCCAATTCCTTCTTTCCTTCATTAAATGAAACTGAAAAACAGAAAAATACGGCTCTGGAGTTAAATTTTTTTTCTAACTCCATTGAAAGTAAGATCTTCAAAAACTAAAAGACAACAGATTAAGTGTCTGTTTTACCAACAATACTGAGCAAACAAAAATCTCAAATAAACTGCCAATTTAATACTTTTTAATACACTTCTTCTTAGTGTCTCACTCTAAACAGTCAGCAGACATTAATTTTGATCATCATGAAGCATGGGACATCTGTTATGTTGAGAAATATCTCTTGAGAACTAAGCCTGTACATTTTCCTTTTCAGTTTTTTAGCCAGAAATACTTTTTTAACAAAATATTATAAGAAATAATATTATGTACCTCTTCTGGCAAAGGCAAACGTCCTAACTGCAATTCTTAATTGTGTGTGGGGGGGAGGGGGGAGCAAACCAACTTCCCTCATACGTTGTTTAACCCTTTCACCCCCAGTTCCCTGTATACAGGTCCAACTTTACCATAGAAAACAATGGATTTGGGACAAACCATGGTGGTGAAAGGGTTAATATAAAGGCACTGCATGATTATGTTGAATGGATTTCAATATAGGTTTTAGATATCAATAAGACCACGACTAAAAATAAGTCCACCTGAGAAAAATAACAAAAAATATCAAATGGCAATATTTTCCTACTAAAATACTTATCATCCGCAATTTTCGGTTGAAGTAAGTCCCAGAGGAAAATGACCTAAATAAACAGGCTTCAAAATAGTTTTGTAAAAGGGAGAAACAGAAAATAATTGGACGCAATAACTCAGATTGAAAAAAGACCAACTGCGTGTACATTTACAGGTATGAAAGTGTCAATTTAATACATGGGGAAAAAAGAATAACAACTTTGCAGCTTTCCAGATCGGAAATTTTCTTCTGCATGCTTGACCGAGATGTCAGACATGTTTTATCTGATAAGTTATGCGCACTGGGGCTGTTGTCCCCAACCAATGTCGTATTTGGTAATGTCAAATTTCTTTAACGTGAGATTTAAAGAAATCATATGCAAAGTAAGGTCAGAAATGCAAATAATGTACTCGTAATCAAGGAAAGGGTAAGACAATTTTCCAGGACAGACTGATATAGAGTGTTCAAACACTACACACTTTAATTAAATCTTAAATTATCAAATCTTGCAACGTTTCATGATGCTTAACATTAGCTTAGGGAGCCTTCAGTAGTTACAAGGGGTTGGGCGGGGGGAATTGCGGGGAGGGTCACTTTTTAGAAAAGAGTTCAAGGGGGACGGTCATTTTTTATAAGCCTATCTTTGGGGGAGAGGGTCACTTTTGACAGAAGCTGATTTTATGGCCAAAACTTTGATTGTCCGTGAATTCCTGAATAGGAATCACCAACAAAATACGTACACATTATCCACAAGCTTACAAGCAAAGAAGATGCCGTGGTATCCTACAGCAAACACCTTGAACAGTTAAAAGTTATAAAAGACAAGAGATTAAATATATGCAGCAGGTGGAAAAGTGTATATCAATTATCAAATGTACATAAATTGAAAGATATTGTCGGTTTTATATTGGAAAAAATTGTGCATAGTTCTTTCATGGACTACCAAGTACCAGTAAATCAACATTTCGGTGAAATTCCAAAATCAAATTTCTTGCACAACCTTGGAGTTATAACCACTCTAGTTTAATCAAAAACATTAATATAAATAATCAA
>LD348807.1:23223-36254 GCA_001465055.1 Ptychodera flava | reverse complement strand
ATATTTAGTTTAGCCTAACGATGGGTTCTAACCTGGCACAACACAAAGTTAGCCCGGCACTGGTGCTTCTGAGGTCGGAAACCGCGTTCATGTAGCTGTCCGTTTTAGCTCCATGCCATGTTCAAGGCGGACTGTGGTCGTACTTCAATATGCAGTACGGAACGTAAAAGCTAACGTACGTAACACGGCGTCTGAATGAATTTCGTCTTTGTCGGTATGTACCACATTGTAAATTCATTGTCACTTGTCTCTCTCCGGGCAGGAAGCTAAAAACGCGGTGACGATTGCGCAACCAAAAGAGAGGAAAACACAATGTCAACGGACTTGGCATGCAAAATCACATAATTTTACGAAGTATATATGCAGCCAGCCATTTCTTCGCTTGATAATCAAATTTTAACTTGTACACTACAGTGCACAGTTAATACACTAGTTTGTATTTAGCGAGAAGATTATCCCCAGATTTTGTTCGGAATGACAGTTGTGTAAATAAAGCCTAACGCTTACGCCGCGAACTGGCCGTTTCAGTGTTCATTTTCTTCCCATTTTCACGTCATGTATAATTTCATTCATACCACAAATTCATACAATTGTGTAAAAAGTCCTGTACTTCATTATGGGCTGGGAATTTCCACCGAAAATGTGAGCGAACCGGAATTTTAGCAGACTTTGTGCGACTCCAAGGGTCTCATACACATTTCTGCGATTTACTCCGTTCCGTTTTTGGCAATGTATCGCAACTTCTGGAGAGTGTAACTTGGCGCCACGTCGACGGATTAGCCTTATCTTTGCACAGGTTGTAGTTAGTGACTGTTTCTACAAAAATGTGTCTCAGAATTCCGATAATGTTCCGAAAACAAAAGATATCGCGACAAACGTTGACAAAAGCCGTTAATTTATTCAGAATCCACCACTTCTCACTTTCAAGGCTAATTGTGCAAAAACAAAGCGGAGTATCAAAAATCCAAGACACGGTTTTTTACACACCTTACCCTGCTATCGATTGCAGTAAACGGCTCACCAATGGCCATCACCCTCTCGTACTTACACTTTTTTAAGTGAAAAAACTCAAAAACACACATTTTTGAGCAAAACAAACACATGCAATCAGGTTTTGAAATATTCTCACAATTTTTATAATCTTCAACTGTCGACCTACCCAAACATATACTACATGTTGGGTTAAAGATTTCATTTTAGTGGTGAAAAATCAGGTTAAAGAAAAGTGTCTGCGAATGTGGGTCTCCCCCTTAATTACTCACTGTGGCCTGCCATGTCAAACCCAAATGTGAGCAAAGTGTCATTGGTACATGAGTCCAATAAGCAGTCCTTTCCTGGTCTTTGACAGTAAATTCAGGAAATGATAAGTCAGATTTTAACTTACATCGTCAAATATTTATTCCTATTGTGAATACAACAAAAACATCCCTTCAACTTATTCCATGTGATAAATCATCAGATTTTACCAATTTGAAGTTTTGTCTATTGCTTTTGAAATAAAAAAAATTGATATTTCTGATGTAGCAGCTTAACTCCAGTCTTGTGAGAAATACTGCTTTCATGCACTTTTCTATACCCTTCTCTCTACAAACAGGAGCATTAATGATCATACAGAGTCTTGTCCAAAATGGTCATGTCACCTTGGAGTATGGCAGCCTTTACACAGAAAAGGATAGAGAAGACTTCACTGAACAGCATGATCACTTTGACAACCAATCTACAGTGGACAAAGATTCCTTCAGTTTGTCTGAGAGTCATCTGAATAATGATGAAAATAACTCACAGAATGCACTGGTACAGGTACGCAGTAATAAGAGCCAGGAGTGTGAAAGAGATGATTGGAAAACAAGGCTTGTAAAGGATTGCCCTCTGCAAATAAAAGAGTCTTATTTCTGTTCAGAAAGTGGGATGACATCAGTTTGGAAATGTGAAGTAAATGGCAATGTTGAAAAAAATAACAGACCACATGAATGCACGGATTGTGGTGAAACATTCACTCAAAGGGACAGTCTTAGGAAGCACAGACTGATACATTCAGGCCTCAGTCCATATGAATGCAAAGAGTGTGGAAAAGCATTTACATGTAAGGGCAATCTCAGGCAGCACAGATTGATACATTCACGTGTCAAACGATTCAAATGTAAAGAGTGTGGTAAGACATTCACACAAAAGGCTCATCTTAGTAGGCACAGTGTGGTCCATTCAAACCTCAGACCATATAAATGTGAAGTATGTGGTAAAGCATTCAAAGATAGAAGCACTCTCAGGGGGCATAGATTGATCCATGCAGGGCTCAGACCATATGAATGCAAAGAGTGTGATAAAGCATTTACACGTAAGGGCACTCTCAGGCAGCACAGACTGATCCATTCGGGTGTCAAACCATTTCAGGGCAAAGAGTGTGATAAGACATTCTCCCAAGAGAGCAGTCTTACAAAGCACGGTGTGGTCCATTCAAACTTCAGACCATATCTATGTGAAGTATGTGGTAAAACATTCCAAAACAGTAGCTCTTTTTGGAGGCACAGATTTACCCATTTAGGCCTCAGACCGTATGAATGCAAAGACTGTGATAAAACATTTGCGTTCAAACACAGTCTTATGCAGCACAGACTTATCCATTCAGGCCATAGACCGCATATATGCAAAGAGTGTGGTAAGACATTCATACAAAAAAGCAGTCTCCGATGGCACAGTTTGGTCCATTCAACCCTCAGACCATATGAATGTGAATTATGTGGTAAAGCATTCAAAGATAGAAGCACTCTCAGGGGGCATAGTTCGATCCATTCAGGCCTCAGACCATATGAATGCAAAGAGTGTGGGCAAGCATTTATACGTAAGGGCAATCTTTGGACACATAAAAGAAGCCACTCTCATGCACATGTCAGCACATACCGGTATGAATGCAAAGAGTATGGTAAGACATTCACACAAAAGAGCAGTTTGGACCACGTAAATCTCAGACCATATGAATGCCAAGAATGTGGTAAAACATTAATACATAAGAGCAAACTCAACAAACACAGTATGGTCCATTCAAACCTCAGACCATATAAATGTGAAGTATGTGGTAAAGCATTCAAAGATAGAAGCACCATCAATGTACACAGTTTGATTCATTCAGGGCTCAGACCATATGAATGCAAAGAGTGTGATAAAGCATTTACACGTAAGGGCGATCTCAGGAAGCACAGACTGATCCATTCACGTGTCAAACGATTTAAATGTAAAGAGTGTGGTAAAACATTCACAGAAAAGGGCAATCTTTACAAACACAGTGTGGTCCATTCAAACCTCAGACCATATCTATGTGAAGTATGTGGTAAAGCATTCAAAGATAGAAGCACTCTCAGGGGGCACAATTTGATCCATTCAGGCCTCAGACCATATGAATGCAAAGAGTGTGATAAAGCATTTACACGTAAGGGCGCTCTCAGGCAGCACAGACTGATCCATTCGGATGTCAAACCATTTAAATGTAAATAGTGTGGTAAGACATTCACAAAAAATGTCAATGTTACAAGACACATTTTGATCCACACAAACCTCAGACCATATGAATGTGAAGTGTGCAGTAAAGTATTCAGAGACAGAAGCAATCTCAGGGATCACAGCTTGATCCATTCAGGCCTCAGACCATATGAATGCAAAGAGTGTGGAAGAGCATTTAAACGTAAGGGCGATCTTAGGAAGCACAAACTGATACATTCACGTGTCAAACGATTTAAATGTAAAGAGTGTGGTAAAACATTCACAGAAAAGGGCAGTCTTAACAAACACAGTGTGGTCCATTCAAATCTCAGACCATATGAATGTGAAGTATGTGGTAACGCATTCAAAGATAGAAGCACTCTCAGGGGGCATATGCACAGTTTGGTCCATTCAGGCCTCAGACTGTATGAATGCAAAGAGTGTGGTAAAACATTCACACAAAAGGGCGATCTTAGTACACACAATTTGGTCCATTCAGGAGCCAAACGATTTAAATGTAAAGAGTGTGGTAAAACATTCACAGAAAAGGGCAATTATAACAAACACAGTGTGGTCCATTCAAACCTCAGACCATATAAATGTTAAGTATGTGGTAAAACATTCAAAGATAGAAGCACTCTCAGGGGGCATATGCATAGTTTGATCCATTCAGGCCTCAGACCATATGAATGCAAAGAGTGTGATAAAGCATTCACACGTAAGGGCAATCTTAGGCAGCACAAACTGATCCATTCGGGTGTCAAACCATTTAAATGTAAAGAGTGTGATAAGACATTCTCACAAAAACGTGATCTTACGAGACACAGTTTGGTTCACACAAACCTCAGGCCATACGAATGTGAAGTATGCAGTAAAGCATTCAAAAACAGAAGCAATCTCAATGTGCACAGTTTGATCCATTCAGGCCTCAGACCATATGAATGCAAAGAGTGTGATAAAGCATTTACACGTAAGGGCAATCTTAGGCAGCACAGACTGATCCATTCACGTGTCAATACATACCGGTATGTGCCATCTTTTACTTAAATGTTATATTTGGCAATTTTGAATTGGCTCCTTAGGCTTTACAGACAATCTGATGTTGTTTAAGATAATGCTTAGTGTGAATACTATTCAATGTTATAAGAGGATATCAATTACTTGTCCATATAGTCTAAGAAATGGAAAATACACCTTAATAATGCCAAGTCTGTAGTACTTCATCTTTCATTTGAAAGATTGCCAATCGACAGCGTTTATAATATTGATGCACAGAATTTGGAGACAGTTCATAATTACAGTGGTCTGGGGGTGACAATAAACACCAAGTTTTCCAACTTTTTCAACTCACGTTGTTTCCATTATCACTGATGCTCTAAGACTACTTGGCATGCTAAAAAGTTTTGGTGAAAAGTTGTAGGTGGATGCATTGCTAATAGTTTACAAAACATTCGTCAGAACTAAACTTGAGTAGGCCTCAGTCACACAAGCTAGAAGCTTTACAGCACAACTTTATTAGATATGTGTGTTATCTTGTAAAAGTAAGATTTGATGATTATTCATATGATGAGCTATGTTTTATATTTGCCAATGCTGTCTAAAAGGCGCACTCATTTTGACCGCGGTTTGTACACACATCAGTTAATGCCCTTCTTGATTGCCAACCAATTTTCAATTTACACATTCCAGGACGATCAACTACCGGGGTAGACAGGAAAGGACATTTTATGAACTTGGTGGTAGAGTTTAATTTACCAGCAATTCAGTTTTTAATCACATTACAAGGCTATAGTTTTTTATCAATGTCTGCCAATTTTTTATATTTCTGCTGCAACAGAAAAGCTAAAAGCGTTTGCTTTTGATTTTATTCTTTGTTCTAGTTTTGTGTTTTTATTGTAATTTTCTTGTCTGTAATAACATGTTGTATGTTTTTTTCAACTAAAATCCTCATGTAAGTGCGGATGTATATGGTTTTAAACTGTATCATATCTGTGTTGGAGTTCAAAATAAATAACTAAATAAATGCAGAGTATGCAGTAAGACATCCACACGTAAGGGCCGTCTTAGCATGCACATTGTGTACCATTCAAACCTCAGTTCATATGTGGTAAGACATTCACACAAAAGGGTTATTTTAGGACTCACCAATTGAGTCACTCTGATGTCAGTCCATACAAATGGACTGAGTGTGGTAAATAATTCACACTAAAGGGTTGTCTTATCGTTATAAGGCACATATTGATCCACTTACATCTCAACCATTGGAATGTGAAAAGTGTGATAACACCTTCATAGTCACGTACTTTTAGGTTATACAGATGATCCATTTGTGTATCATACCACATGTATGTCAAGTTTACAATACAACATTTGCACTCAAATATCAGACCAAATAAATGTGAAGATTGTACTAGCTGAGAAGTGTGGTATGCTGTTGCACAGGGATGACTATTCAAATTGTAGTGAAATTTGCATATTTTGTATTTTTGTGGCATGTTCCCCAATTTTTGTTTTAAGAACTCTTGAAATGTATTTATATTTAAATGCTTGCTGGACTGTTAAGAGAATTTGTTTTTAATGAAGTTATCATCAAAATACATATGCGATAGAGAAGAAAAACGTACAGTTAATAAAAACTCAGTAGTAACATATTTTCTGGTCATTCCGTCATATGTTATTATATCGTATTGATATCCTTCCTTGAAACATATCATTATGATACCATTGTTTGGCTAATCGATCGTTTTTACCCACTGTAGTCCATGAAAGCTATTGGAATTGGTATCTGTCCAGCGCTACTCTGTATATGTATGTATGTGTGTACGTACATATGTATGCATGCATATATGTATGTGGCCCTACCAGTAAGAGTATGGCAAAAGTGTCCGGCTTTTGCCAGACCCATTCCCAACTCTGCAGCATAGCCAAAGCCAGACAATTTGCCATACTTGGAGGGCTAGTATTTATGTATCATGTATGTATGGATGGATGGATTATAATTGGTTTATTTATCCGATTTGAAAAAGCAGTTACGTAACACATGAAATTGAGAGGGAGTAAATAACAATTAGGGAGGATAATGGGAAATCAGGAAATAACTTACAGCTAGGGTAGCCAAAACTCCTCATGAAAACTTGTCAGAAAATCAAAGTTGGTAAAGAGGGCAAATGATAACAATAAGAAATAGTTCTCTAAAGAAAAAGAAGAAAAACACTGAATTAATTACAATGTCATAGAAAATCACTAAACTACTATATGGCAAAAGTGAAATTACATCTATATAAAATAAATCACCTGTTACTGAATGATCAAATGTTGTCTGAAGGTTTGTATGAAGTGATGTAGTTTGTTGACTTAATATGACCAGAAATGTTGTTCCAAACTGTTGCTCCTGAAATAGAAACTGCAAACTGGCCTGAATTTGTCATTGCACGGTATATACATAGGTTTTGAAGTTGGTAATATCTACTATTATAGTCATGACGATTGACACTGAAGTAATCTGATAATGTATGTTGTGAATGCTTGTGAATCAAGATGTGAACCAAGGAACCTAGCATAGGAGGAATTTACAGAGTTTAAAACCTCTAAATTATTAAGTTGAGTGAAACAAGGAGCTGAGTGGTCTGTGGTTGATTTGAACACAAAAGTTCAAACAATGTTTGGGCTGCTAAGCATAATGTTTAAGCTTTTAGAGTGAGCACTTCCCCAAGCTTCTACACCGTAGCTCATATGGGAAAGTATAAATGCATTGTACTAAAGTAACAAATGTGTAAAGGTAAAATGGATCTGACCCTGTACAAAATTTCACATTTCATTTGAATAATCTTATTATCTTGTCAATATGTTCAGAACAAAAGGATTGTTATCCAACAAAATACCAATAAAAGAGACAACACCAACTTCTCTGATTTGCTCGTCACAGATGTATTTATGAATGTTTGTATGTACATACGTATGTACGGTACATATGTACGTATGCATGTGCGTGTACATACATACACTAGTTTGCATAATTAGTGCTTAGAGCTTTGTTTCTGTTGAGACAACACCAAATGTAATAAAACTTTGTACAGATATAGGTAAAACGCTGTTCTAATAGCATACAATAACATATAGTAATCAATTGCTAATTCACATATTTTATGAATTTTTATAATAATGGTGATATGTCTAGAAATACTGCAACAATCTTTATCAAACACTTCAGAACAGTCCTACAATAGTGTGCAAAGACACCCCAGAAATACACTCAAGAGTATTACAATATTTAGTTGCTAATTTGCATATTTAATGAACATTGCTCATTAGTAGACTTTGTCCAGATACTGCATTACATTTTATGAAACATGGTACAGATGTTGATCTGTCAGTAGTGTAATATGTACTTTGTGACGACATTCAGAAGTATCATGTCAATAAATTTAATGAACACTCATAATTATTACATACCGGTATGTCTAGCAATACTGCACCAAAATTAAGACACTTAGAGAAACAAAGTCGGCCATGTTTCATCAAGTTTGTTTGATACTGGATACTACTTACCGGTATATTGTTTGACCATTTATTCATTCTCGCCATTGTTTCATTTATTGTGTCTTAAACCGGGGTCATTTCATGGTCAATATTGTAATACCATGGTCACACATTCATTCAGTGTCTTTCAACATGTCAAACAATATACACAGTATCTCGTACCAAACAAAGTTCATGAAAAATGGCCGACTTATTACCTTTCAGAGTATTACGTTAATTAGTTGTTAATTTGCATATTCACTGAACTATCCTAATTAGTGGACTTTTTCAAGAAATACTGCATTAAACTTTATGAAATGTGGTGAAAATGTTGATCTCTCAGTTTTGCAATATCTAGTGTATGATGACATTCAGAGTTATCATGTCAATAAATTGCTAATTTGCATATTTAATGCACTTTGCTTATTAGTGGGCTTTGTCCAGAAATACTGCATTAGATTTTATGAAAAGTGGTACAGATGTTGATCTGTCAGTACTGTAGTATGTACTGTGTGATGATATCCAGAAGTATCATTTCAATAAATTGTTAGTTTGCATATTTAATGAGCTCTCATACAAAGACATACATTGCTGTCGCTCGGGCTGCATTTAAACTGTAGAAAACCCAGAAATGGGCCCCTATTTTATTTCAAGCGTCGTACGCATGCGCGATTTAAATATGCCTTAAGAAGTTGCAGACGTAATGAGGAGCAAATCAAAGCTGATGCAGCTGCGAATAGTTTATTTACTGGTAATTGTAATTCATTTTAGCAGTCCATCAACAGAATCAATGCAAAGACCCCGCCTAGACCCAATACTGTAGACGACTGTAGTGGTGATGTCAATATCTCTGAAATGTGGCGGTACCATTTTAGTGATCTCTTAAATGTGGTTCACTCGGCTAGAGACAAAGAATTTGTGTGACAATTGCAACCTTGATCATGTGAGTTTTGTATCACCTAATGATGTTCGCAACACCATTGACAAGTTACAACAAGGGAAATCTGCTGGTTCAGATTCTCTCTCTCATCTGAGTGTTTTTTATATGCTAGTAATAAGTTGATTGTACTTTTGAGCATGTGTCTCACCTCAACGCTTAATCATAATGTATGTCCTCCTAGATTATCTGAAGTTTCGTTGGTGCCCATTGTTAAGGATAAGAACAGAAACATAAGCGATAAAAACAACTATCGCCCGATTGCTCTGTCTTCTATTACTTTGAAAGTTTTTGAATTAGTCATTTTGAATAAGATTGAGTCGTTTCTTGGATCTTCACCGTACCAATTTGGTTTTAAAACTTGTCATTCTACTGATATGTGTATAATAATCGCAATCATACCAATCCATAAGCCAATAACACTAGGTCAGCATTCGTAAGACAATAGTTGTAAACATAGACACAAAACAGCACAGAACAGACAGTAAGTAGACGGTATCAAACAAAGTCAAATTCATGAAAGAAAGGTATATGACAGATATGTGCATATATATATGTATGTTTGTCCTGAAAGAGGTCATTAGCTATTATAGAAGTCAGGGTAGCAATATTATCGTTACTTTTATGGATGCTTCTAAAGCTTTCGATCGTGTGAATCACTGGTCATTATTCAAGATACTGATCAACCGTAATGTTCCTATTTGTTATGTGAGACACCTTTTAACCTGGTATAGAACGCAGAAAATCTCTATTCAATGGGGCTCCTGTATTTCAACACGTTTTACTGTTAAAAATGGTGTGAAGCAGGGTGATGTCTTGTCCCCAATTTTTTTCAATGTGTATATGGACCATCTGAGCCATACATTGATTAATTCTAAGGTATGGTTGCAACAGCGGTGATATTTTTGTTAACCATCTGATGAATGCAGATGATATATGTCTGATAAGCCCATCAGTGAAAGGAACTCAGAAACTTTTAAATATATATGTAGCAATTATGGCAATATTCATGAGTTTGTTTTCAATACAGAGAAAACTGTATGTATGTGTATAACTTTCAAGCGATGTATGATTGAACATATTTTTATCTCAATGAAGTTAAACTGCGATTTGTTAATAGGCAAAAACACCTCAGCTATCTGTTGGCAAATAGTAGTGACAATTCTAATATCGAGCGTCTGAGAGGAGATCTTTTTATCTCTGTTAACATGCTTTTGAGAAAATTTTCTTTGTGTTCTCAGAGTGTTAAGTGTAAATTATTTAAAACACATTGTTATCAATTGTATGGTGGTAATTTATGGGTCAGCTATAATATAAGCGCCCTGAAACAATTGAAAGTTGCTTACAATAATGCTAGTCGCACCAGTACATATGTTCGTATATAATGCGATTGACACTTTTGACGCTTTGCTTAGAAAGGAAATCACCAGTTTGATGAAAAGGATTTCTATGAGTGAAAACTTAATGATACGTAAGGTGTATAATTTTGTGTACTTCACTTCTGGCTTGAGGAGAAGATGGATAAATTCAGTCTACTAATCTGAGTTTCTTTGTACAGAAATGTATCCTCACGGTCTAACCCATAAATGAATTTTCTTGATGTCACCATTTTCGTATCATTTTTCCCAATTCTGTAATCATTTATATATATGGACATGCTCATTGTTTGAAATAAGACACAAGAAATATGTTTTCAGCTAAAATAAATTCCAGTGAAAATAAAATAGTCCGCAGTACTTTTGTATGCAAAGATAAATACTTGTCATCAAGAGCAAATTTTGTGTTTATTTTAAAGCATAAATTAAGTGTGTATGTTCATAATTAAAATAGTTAATAAATAGAAATTACAGAAAACTTCAAAGCACTTTAAATCGAAATTGAAATGAAGTGTCGGGCAAGGAAAACGACATTTACAAAACATTTATACTTTAATTTGTTTATATGTCACAATCTGTGTCACATGGTATAATGCTAATGTGCTGTAATACTTTGATGTTTTGGTTGATGCTGTTCTACATAGATTTCATTTTGAATGTACCATACTAAACTCCCGGACTAAACTATCAGTTAATATGTTGTGTAATAAAAGATTGCATTGAATGCATTTCTTTGTATCGTGCGAAGTACTGTTAGCTTGAATAGTCTAAACTGCATAATGCCCACAATTGCTCAAAAGTAGTAACTTTTGACTAATTTTCCAGCAGTTTTGTTTGGTGTGTTCATGCACTATAGTTTCTTGCTCTGTTGCCTAAAGTGTTTTGTTTTTTAAACTGTATAAATTATGATTATGTGCGAAACATTTATTTCATGAAATACATGCTACATGTGCAGTAAGGTGATCTAGTCAAAATATCTCCTTGTGCATCAGTAGTTAACATATCCTTCGAAAAAATAATAACTTAAGCTGGAAATATAAAACTATTCTCAGTTTATCGAATCCGAAACCGAATCCGAAACTGAGTCCAACTTCAGCATCCTGGCGCAGCTGGGTCATCGTTCTACAGAGCTGCAAATAGCCATTTCTTCTGTAATTTTCACCAATGATTACATTTCCGGAGCATTTCCACGTCTTTTAAGGGTTTGAGCGACAGGAATCGTGGTATCAAGATGACATCGTTGGAAATAATGAACAATAACAGCACAACTGTTCGCGATCGAGAGCAACATCAACAGACAAGTAACAACAACACTGTCTCCAGTGATGACAGATATACATGTGACATTCTGTTCAGTCCTAAAGGTATTTACTCCACCATGTATGTCAACCCCATAAAGTAGTCCCCATGGGTCTATAGAGTATCACAGAGTATTCTGTCCGTGAAATAATATATGGTTGCCTACTTCTGCTCTCTGTTCTTGGACCGACAATTGAACCGCGGCATCATAATCGACGAAAACTTACCGGTACTATCAATCATGTGTGGCAATAGCCAAGTTGGCTATTGCCACGCGCGGGGCAAAAGACACTTCGTAAAATTATCGGACATCACAGCTTAACAAGATTAATTTTATCGATTCATGGACACTAATAAATCACCATCAGGACTTCAAAGGCGTCTTTATACCGGTATGCATGAAGTAGTGGCCTGTAATATTACTAGTGTAAATACAAATCCTACACGTAGGGTCAAGTTAATTACATTAAGGGACTGGACAGAAATCATAGGAAGGGAGGGCTGGTCTTTCTCAAAATTGAAAATAGTGGTCCTTCAGATTTTTTAAGGGAAAAACGATATGGGCCCCAATTTTCTTGAGCATTAAACAATGACATCTCCCTATGTGTCCACATCAATTACGGTATATTTAAACCTTTCCCCCAGCTGTTGCCATCTCAGATTTCAGCTTTAAAATTGCCCTCATTCACATCAAAATTGATTAATCAAATTTCTTCACATTTTCTTTGTGGACCATAGGGCCAGATTAACATGTGCCAAGTTTCAAAGTCACAGGCCCTGTCAATTTGAGGAGAAAATAACTAAAGTACTATTTTTCAGAATTTTATATGACCTTTGACCTGCCCTACACCTCTGCAGCTATCTTCTCATTTATAAGGGTCCTGGACAGCTAGTGTCTATTGAAGAATGACTGGTATGGAACCAAATTGCACAACTAAATTTTGGGGTTGCCCCTGATCTTTGATCCTTACATCATCTTGTACCTCATTAATTATGCACAGTGTTCTCCACGAGGGGTTTTTGACGGGCGGTGCGCCCGGCTTCTTTTTGTCGCCGCCCACCTTTAATCTCGGCCGCCCACCTTTTATCTCGCCCGCCCACCTTTGTTTTCTGTAGCCTAAACTGTTTTCACAGTCAGTTGTCCGAACAATATCTGAAAGCCTATTGTATAAAAATGACAGCAACTGACATGACAACGTCGTGTAATAAAGAGGGGCCGTTCACACATCTGTCGGTTTGTTTTGCGACTGCATGCAATCCTCAATGTTCTCCCCAAGCCGTTTAACAGGATCGGCCCCGATCCTTTATTTTTTCGCCCGATCTCTTTCATATCCGCCGATACTCTTTAGTAAATGTGGTTGAAGACCTATTGTTTCTCAGCGGCGATTTTGTCACGCTTTTATTTCAGCGAGCTTTTAGTGTGAAAC
>LD348802.1:99931-112707 GCA_001465055.1 Ptychodera flava | reverse complement strand
TATCTTTAATATACATACCAAGTTTGGTTAATTTTGATCAAGTCAAATCAGACATATATTCCTAGTTAGGAAAGTTCATTAAATATGCAAATTAGCATTTATCTTTCTGCTGATATATCTTGGTGTGATCAACATTTGTAGCAAATCTCATCAAATTGTGTGTGGTCGTTTTTAATGTATATCCGTTTTTTCTAAAATCATTAATTATGCAAATTAGCAAAAAGTATGCAAGCCACACCCACCAAAAACTAATCAGTTCTTGCCATTTGCTAACTGAATCTATGTACCAGATTTGATTCTGATCTGGTAAGTCGTTTTTGAGATATCGGACCAACAGACAGACAGACAGACAGACAGACGGACAGACAGAGAGACAGACAGACGGACAGACAGACAGACAGACATACATCGCTGCGACATATGCTCACGTATGTAAACACGTCAGCAAAAAAAGGATATATTTGCACCAAGAATAATGACATTTACACGATAGGTAAACAGAATATTCTTTGTTGTGGTTTCAAATATTTAGTTACAGATTTTGTATAAGTTCCCAGAGACGAAGTCTGTGGAATTTATACATTGGACTTATTGCCTCCCTGCTTGTGTCCACGGAATCATTTCTCAGACGTACCCCAAACGCGTTTTCTTTCAAACTTTGCACGAAGGTAATGTACTATAGGGCACGTATGCTCGTCAGTTTGTTTCGAAATATGATCAAATGTGATTTTCCGTGCAAGGAAATACAACCCGAAGGTATGTTTACACAGACTTTGTTCAAACTTTACATTATTTTTTATAGTGCTATATATGGTGTGCATGTCAAGTTATTCTCACTACAATACATGTCGAATGATATATGACACTGCTACTTACACCAATTATCTAAATAACTTAAGGGACGAGGAGGGGGAAGGAAAAGAGATAAGGAAGGGATTACGTTTCATCTTTTCATGCGAGAAAGGCAGATGCCAAGATTCTGTATCAATTTATCATAAATGAAGGTGTGAATGTTGAGGAAAATTACAAAACGAACACAGACATACCGTTGTGAAAACCGATCTAGACCAATTTCTTGTGTTGTCCTTTACCCTAAAGGAATAATATCCATATGAGGGATAGTTGGTGTTGTGCCACTGAAGTGTGACTTTAGAATCTTTCACCAGACATGTTTCGTCCACTGCATACAGTTCTATGATTTCCGAGACCACTTCCTCTTGATATTCAAGCCTCAGACTTGGATCATCGTCCAGAAGTCTGTAGTGGCATGTTACTGGATTGAGAATTGATGACTGTGGTACGTACAGTGTAAAATTATCGCGGATGGGCAGTTGTACGCATGGCGACTCGTTGTGAAATCTCTAAAAAAGAAAGGGGACGATAAGAAAATAACAAGTTCCTTGATATGTGATATTGAAAGTCGATATCTTTTAAAACCACGAGACGTTGGACGTATAGCCTTACTAAAATATACCATCGCTCTCTAAATGCTGTGATTTAAAATGCGTGTCAACTTGTGTAATTTGGAGACTTCTTAAACTGAACTGTCAAAATCTCGATAAACATTTAAGACATAATCCGGACACATTCGCGACAGTAAGACTACTGATATTGAAATATAAATGCTCTTTCTTTTTAGAGGTTGAGTCATTTTGAAAATATTACCCCTTGTGTAGAAGAAATTGTTTCCAAGGATAAGCTTTCACGATCAGCGTCTGTACTAATATCTTTTCCCTTTCTGTATCTCCTTTGATCAATTTCATCACTTTGCTTGGTATCTGAAATCGCTGCTTTACTGCCTTTGTTGGTGTCAGATTTGTCAATGACGCCGTCACTACGTTCAGACTGTTCCTGAAGACCAAAGAACTCTCATTAATCGCAGGGCAGATTAACTTCACACAGATAATACTTTTTACCAAATCTTCTCTCAACTAACGATGTCATTGAGCTAATAACTCTCTTACTCGCCTATACACGACAATTTTGATCAACATAAAATTACAGCAATTGGATTATTTTCTTTAAAGACGTACTTCATGCCAAATATTTCATTTTTTGTGTTTTACTTGTGCATACATAAACGATAATTCCATAACAATCTCACAAGGAGAACTGGTTCATATTGCAAGGTCAATACATCGAAGTTGCATGTAACCAAAATGTTCACCTTTGGTTGTCAGGGTGGACTTTCGAAATCATTTGCACTACGCAAAGCCTAATGTGTACCTAAACTAAAAGAAAAGTTTGGTCACACTATGGTTGAACATTTTCAGACTATGAGTATGATATTTTTGACGAAATATTCCCGATGTTCCTTATAAGGAATACCGGGAATATTTCTGATTCCTGGCCAATAAACTTCGCATTCCACATTATTTGTGTTGTGCACTTTTGTCTCGGAGCGGAGACGCGGGTATTTTGTTGTCACTACCCTATTTGTTGATCCGTCCCGTTTAGTATTTAGATATAACGAAAGGCATTAGACATCCAGCGTGGGTTCATTTTCCCCGTCAGAACACTTACAAATATCACATAATTAATTCTAGTCTGCTTTATTATAAACTCTAACTTTGATCAGCATCACTTACAATACTCGGCATATTACTACAAAAGTAGTATTACATATCAGATATTTCAACGTCTGTCTTTGAATTTGTAGATATATGTATACCAAGGAGTTAATGATAATTATACAATCATCTAAAATGCGAAAATGGATATATGGTAATTTAATGCAGATACATTTAAGATGGTATAAGCAGTTTATAAGGTTATTATCATGTAATTCTGCAACATTATCAAGTATACACTTGATCGCACTAATGTTGATTTGTCTTCTGGCTATATGACATTTATTATATAACCGTGCGAGTGTTCCATAAAAATGTAATTTAACATCAATACACCCCTCATCATTGGTGATGTGTTCTTTCGTGTATACATAAACTAGGTTATCTAGTTACAGCTACCTCAAGAGCTAGGTCAGTCCTTTCCAATTTGATTCGATCATCATCATCACCACCACCACCACCACCACCCCCACCATCATCATCATCATCATCTGTTTCAGCAGCACCATTACCATAAATATCACCACCATTATTGTCATCATCACCATCATCGGTAGCGGCAGAATCATTATTAGCAGTGCTATCCCTACCCTCTGCAACAGTGACCCCAACCGAAGCACTGGTATCAGACTTGTCTGTGACGTCACTTCCACTGCTAATATCTAAACTGCGATCTGGTTGTTCCTGATAATCGGAAACATGCTATAAATAAGGGAAATGTTATTTCATAGTTATTTGTTTTAGGGTGATGAGCAGGACTACATATTACCGGTATCATTATGGAAAGTAATTATTTATGTAAATTTCATGAAAGGTATAAGATAAGTAAATACCTATCACAAGGATATAAGCAAGAACATACCTTATGCGACAGAATTTTGAAAAATACTTTTTTCCATGTTGGAGCTTCTTTAGACTGATAATTGACTACCATTGTGAAAATATGATATCTTTCATTTTAATGAAATCAAAAATTCAATTATTCTTCAGAAGATTAGCACAGAATGTTCGCATGTACGACTTTGATAGATTCTTCAAGTTATGCGTCTCACAGTTCGATTTCTGCCATCCAAACTTGTCTCAGCAAGCCCTAAAGTTTCTTGCAGTTGTAACTAAAGATGCTGCTGTAAGCTTAAACTTCCATTTTTATGTGGTGTACACCACTTTTTAGACAACAACATTATCTTCCTCATGAGATGTTGTCGAAGCTTGGGATATGAAAAGCAATATCATGGATGTTGAGCCAAAATACACCACTGACTTAATGACATTGATTCCAAATTCATTTACTACAACACTAATGCTAGACTCGCTTCTTTCGATCTTGCGGTCTATTCAAATCAAAGCAAAAACGTCATTCACGTTCTCCATAAAACTTCCAACTCAAAAAAACTGTTGAAGTGATATGATCATAATAAAAATGCCGTATTTATCTCCTAGAGAGATAAAGATTGAAGAATTCTATCCCCCTTTAAAGCGTTACAAAGCGCACCATCAGTTAAACCTTCTAGGGCTGTTAGCGCTAACACAGACTGCAGCCTTTTTAAACATTCAAATCTATTCAGAATATGTTAAAACGTTGACAGCTACAAAAACCCAACTGCGTGCAAACACAATTCCATTGTAAACAGATTATTTGTGTTTACTGGATTAGGCTTGTGTGATGGTAGTACCATCAATAGATGTTACTGATATGGACCCTTCCCTCCTCGGTAATTTTCTATTCTCGACTCGATAAATTTAACATCTTTTGGTATCAATGATGACATTATTTTTACGTTATAGCAACATTGTTTAAATGACGAAGGTTCACAACAAAATGCATTGGTTTATGTTGTCGAATGGTTATACTTTTGCGAAATACTGACACAATTTTTAAAAGACCGAAAAAAGAGCAAATAAAAGTACTGAGGGTGTTTCAAACTCCCATGCAGTTTACTTCTCTATCTTAACTAAAGTTGGATGAAACCATAGTGTTCAGCTTTGGTTATCAGGGTGGAATATCGAAAGTCATTTGCGCTGCGTAAAGCCTAATGTGTACCTATACGAAAAGAAAAGTTTGATCCATTCCGTTTAGTATTAGATATAACGAAAGGCATTAGATATCCAGCGTGGGCTCATTTTCCCCGTCAGAACATTTACAAATATCCCATAGTTAATTCTATTTTGCTTTATTATAAACTATAACTTTGATCAGCATCCATTACAATATGCGGCATACTACTACAGAAGTGGTATTACATATCAGGTATTTCAACGTCTGTCTTTGACTTTGTAGATATATGTATACCAAGCAGTAAATAATAATTAGATTAAATCATCTAAAACGCGAAAATGGATATATGGTAATTTAATGTGAATACATTTAAGATGGTATAAGCAGTTTATCGTATAAGGTTATTATCATGTAATTTTGCAACTGTTACATTTATTTATCAAGTTTACACTTGATCGCACTAATGTTGATTTGTCTTCTGGCTATATGACATTTATGATATACCCGTGCCAGTGTCCAATAAAAATGTAATGTAGCATCCATACACCCCCTTATCATTGGTGATGTGTACTTTCGTGTTAACATAAACTAGGTTATCTAGTTACAGCTACCTCAAGAGCTGGTTCAGTCCTTTCCACTTTGATTCGATCATCATCATCATCATCATCATCATCATCATTATCATTAAAACGTTGACAGCTACAAAACCCCAACTGCGTGCAAACACAATTCCATTGTAAACAGATTATTTGTGTTTACTGGATTAGGCTTGTGTGATGGTAGTACCATCAATAGATGTTACTGATATGGACCCTTCTCTCCTCGGTAATTTTCTATGCTCGACTTGATAAATTTAACATCTTTTGGTATCAATGATGACATTATTTTTTACGTTATGGCAACATTGTTTGAATGACGAAGGCTAACAACAAAATGCATTGGTTTATGTTGTCGAATAGTTATACTTTTGCAAAATACTGACACATTTTTAAAAGACCGAAAAAGAGCAAATAAAAGTACTGAGAGTGTTTCAAGCGCCCAGTTTACTTCTCTGTTCTAACTCAAATCTTACTTTTGATTGTGGTATTTCTTCTCCTTTCTCTGCTGCTGCTGCCGCCTCCGCTAATTCTTCTGTCTCCGTACAATGTGGTGGTTCTTCTTCTCTTACTCCACTTTCATCTCCATGTTTGTGATCTTCTTCATCTTGCACCTGTAGACCGTCCCGAGGGTTTTCACCTGCACCCTGAAGACACGTAGCAGCATTTCCACAAGAACGACGATGTTCATCATATGCTAAAATTGTCGAGAGCACCAAAAGACAGTGTTACAGGTTGCGACACTTTCAACACATCGATGGGTATATATCACGTTATCCAAATTCTCTAATGTACTCCTGACTGTGATGAGAAGATCTGTTTTTACCATTCGGCCTGTGGCATAATATTGTAAACTTCTATGACAATTTAATTAGTATGCGCCTCGAAAGTGAAAGATTTCGCTCTAACTTTCCTCGCGAAACTTTCAACTATTCTCCTCCCTGTGGTACAAACAAGAAGATCAGTACATAGGAATATATTTCCTGGCAATGGAAAGGGTGGGGACTTGCGATTGCAGTGAAAGGAATGGGGAAATAATGGCAGCCTTTGCCTTGAAAAGAGTCGAGAAACCTAATCCGTAAATTGCTCGCTTCAATGTTTGTACTTGCACTAACTACCCATTTTTGATGACTTGCAATTAGAATGTATGGCACCTTGTGAACTCCTGAACCATAAGCACATGCGCAATTGCGTCATTTCTCTCCTTAAGTGCTAAAATACGCTTTACCTTTCAAAATACGAATCAAACAAAACATTAAATTTAACCTACCGGCAACGCTTATGCAAGTACAAACTAAGAATCAGTACGTACATTAGTAGCACCAATGACGTCTTAGCAGTAAAAATCTCACCTTGAGCGACGTCTTGGGCAAAGTGTACGTTCTCCTCTTGCAGCACTGTTACAAATTTTTCAAAACCTTTGCGTCCCTTCCTTTTTAAGATATGAATAAGCGTACGATTCTTTTCAAAACTGGTCTGATTCTCCTTCGTTATCTCGGCTTCATCTTCTTCTGTGAATACCTGTTTTAATAAGAGAGAAGGTCAGATATTCAGTAAACTGTTGTACTTATTTACTTTAAGTTTTATCAAAACGAAGGTTTAAACAATGCTTTTTCAATATTTGTCAGTAATTAATTGTAATACATTCTTTCAATATGTATATAAAGTCATTCTGAACTATAAAATAGTGCATGTCTGAAATAAACTAGCCAAAATTACAACCATGCATCGTCGACATGAATATGAAGGTAGTGTGAAGTGGTCTTTGAACAAGGGACAAACCTTACCAGTGGCATATTTTCAAGGACGGACAGTGTAGGTAGATCACGTGCAAACACTCTCATAAATGTCTTGAGCACTCTAATGTGACACTCCTCCCGATGTGTAACTTGAAAAAAGTTATAGGAAATGATCAAGGTGTCATAATTATAAATATGTACAGGCTTGAATAATGCTTCCCCCTTTCATCTAGGTGACATACGTGAGGTAGACATTGAATAGACAGGGTCTTCTCTTGCCAAGCTGCTAACTTAGTGTTGTTGCTATCAAACAATTAGTTTGACTCATGTTGCTGCATGTGCTGTACCATCATCACTGCGACAGTAAACATGACTTAACACTATTATTAAAACAAATTCCACATTTTCTCATTGCACCGAAAAAAAAAGATTATTAGGGAGTGTTGATGATATTACAAAAACTTATTTGAAGTATATGTTGATATCTTTTACAATATTTTCAAAACAAAATGTATAAGAGTTTTGGAGGAGATGCACAGCTTCTCAGAGTTGCATTTGCGGACGTTTTGTTGCTCACCATCAGCATGGCTTGTATCAGCTCCTTTCCCTTCCCTTGTTTCCTCTTCCTCCTCTTGGTGTTGGTTCTTCTGTCGTAATTGTTGCGTGCCACCATTACCACCACTGCCATCACCAACACCATCATCACTCTCATGTTCTTCTGTCTCTTCATCTCCCTAAAGCGTGTTGAAATTAGCCTTATAAATACACAGCACATAGTGTGAAATATGCAATGATAAATTCTAGTCCGAATTTATAATTTAGGGGGCGCTGCACCCAACACAGTATACCGGTAATTCGCTCGAAAATCACGTTTTTGCAAATATTCATTTAATTTTAAATAATTTTTTAACCAAAGATTAAAATATTGGTTGGGTTCACCTCTCAGCTTGTCAAGCAACCGTAACTTGCGTGATAAAGAAGTGTTAATATATGCAAATGTATGCAAATCACTCGATTTTTTGGCTTCTTTTTCCTCCCAATTTCAAAATTTTCAAAGAATTTAACTCCACCATGGCTGAGTCAACTTTTCTGAAATTTTCACATTATGTTTTTAAATGCTCCATAAAAACGACTATTTTGTTTGTCAATGAAGTTCTTACCTTTCGAATAAGAGGCATTTGAATTTTGCTAATCATGATTTTGATCACTTTTTATGAGTGTAAGTCTTTCAACCCTTGCCATTTTTGAATGAGGACAGATAATGCAAGATAAAATAGTCGGGTTTTTTTTCTACATATGCTGTTCTCTCAAGTGAAATATTACATTTCAGAAAATAGTGTCAAGTTTTTTACTTAAATTAATTTGTATCATTAATAACAAAATTGAGGTTTTTACCGACAATATACACCCGCTTCATCATTCGAGTAAACTACTGCCAGCATACTAAACTTAAGAGTCTCTGCTTTTTGAAAATATACAGTATGAGGGGGTTTCCTTGTCATGTTTGATGAGAAATACTGCTTTGAAAAAACTGTGTTGGCAACATGCAGCTCCACCTTAACCATCAACAACGACCATTACAAATATACCATCTCTGCTGACAAGTCAGACAATAAGGAATAATGTGATTTTCGGAGTAGAACAAGACCAGATGTAAACTGCAAATGCTCACGTGTTTCATTATATATTGCAATTATGTGTAAATTTGAACCTTTGCCACATGTTTGCAACTTCATTGAAAGTGTAATGATCAACATAATGAACAATATTCACCACTGATGAATTCTAAAGGTCATTTAGTCTACAAATATGTAATTAGCTGAAATGAAAAAAACTTAATTTTCCACTGCTGTCATTGTATCACCACTTTATATAGCAAGTGTAATTGCCTATGGTCAAGTCTTTCAAGCCATATATGACAAACTGTGAGAGCTCATTAGATATGCATATTATAAATTTGGTGACATGAAAATACAAAATGGTCTTTCAATATTGTTATTACCTGGTTTAATCATCAATGTACGTAGCATGTCTTGCCAACTTAGATCAAGTAAATACGCAAATTAGGAATTGACTGAAATAGTCTAATTAAATATGCAAATTAGGAATTCGTTGAAGTAAAAATATTTAATGACCTTCAATAATGATGTATCACAGTATCTTTAAGTACATAGCAAGTTTTGTCAACTTTGGTCTTGTCAATTCAGATAACTATCCCTAATTAGGAAAGTTCATTAAATATGCAAATTAGGAATTGGCTGAAGTAAAAATGCTTAACGGCTCTTTCAATAATAGTATCTTCAATATATGTAGCAATTTCCATCAATTTTGGGCAGGTCAATTCAGATATATATCCCTAATTTCAAATGTTCATTCAGTATGCAAATTAGAAATTGGCTGAAGTAAAAATGCTAAATGACTTTCAATAGTAGTATTTTTAATATACATATCAAATTTCGTCAGTTTTTATGGAGTCAATTCAAATATATATCCCTAATTAGGAAAGTTCATTTAATATACAAATTAGCACTGATCTTTCATGTCAACCCTTAATACCTTCCATCGCTGATATATCTTGGTGTGATCAACATTTGTAGGAAATCTTATCAAATTGTGTGCAGTCGTTGTATATCCGTTTTTTCTAAAATCATAAATTATGCAAGTGAGCAAAAAAAGGCAAGCAACACCCACCAAAAATCAATCAGTTCTTGCCATTTGGACACTGAATCTATGTACCAGATTTGATTTTGATCTAATGGGCCGTTTTTGAGATATCGGGCGCACAGACAGACGGACAGGCAAATACACAGACAGACATCGCTGCGACATAAGCTCACGTGTGTGAACACATGAGCTAAAAATACAGTTTAGAAACAGAAAAAAAAACGTTGAAAATGATTACTATAATTAAAGTGCTTAAACCAGGTCGTTATTTATCGGATTTTTCAGGTACCTGCAAATTTTCGAATCACGGAACGTTTGTGTTTATGTAAAAAATTTGGCTTCTGAATTGAAGTTTACAATTAATTTGTGATCAGATTTCAGATTTACCCTCTCATCAGCCAAGGGACAACTTACATCGAAATTAATTTTTTTATAACAGGCTTAGTAAGAAAGCCAGGGTATGAAGACTTCAGTGTGACTTCCGTGCGTAATTCCTTATGTAATTGATCGTTAAACTGAAAAATATACATTGTACTTTTCTGGTAATATTGCATCGCTAATAACCCATGTAGAAAGAGATAAGCAGCCCGGGTGCATGTTCTTGTCACCGCCACCAATGCTGATACACTACTTACAATGACATACATTACTCACCTCTGGTATCACAAATGGAAGTTCGGCAAGTACTTGTACTTCTTTTTCCGTACCGGATGAGTCTTTTTTGTAGAAGACCATCCTTCCATTAACCCTGCCAACATTTGATGAGTCATTTTCTGCCCGCTCGACTTGAATATGCCAGTGGTTGAACTCATCAGGTCTATATTTATGGTCATTCACGGTATTCGCTAGCATATATCCTTCACACTGTACTTCATTGACAATAGTATCACCAACTTGCATTGAAAATGAACATGTGTAAGGCTCGTCCCTTTCGTGATAAGTATCATACCCTCTTGAACGATGCTGCACAATTCTTTCATTCAGGTTTCTTGTCTCTACCAAATCTACGAGGAACCAGTTCCGTTCCATTTGATGCTGAAGCAGCAGTATGCAAACGTTGTGGCAACTTAGCTGTCTTGATATAGCTCGGAAGAATTCTGTTACTTTTGTTCGTATACGTTTCAGAACACGAGCAACTGAAAATCTTGAATGGAATATAACAACGGAATATGCAAATGAAATGTCGATATTAATATTAAATAATTTCTCTCAAAGTAAAAATAACATATCCAATGGGGATCATATAAAATACACGCTTGTTGTGGCAACCTGACATCAAATGATTCTTTTTTTATTGCCCAAAGGCCGGACATATCTTAACTGATTTTGTTCAAACTTTTAAAAGGTATGATGTATAAGTACAGACAGATGCAAATGATCTTTTTTACTCGATATGATATCACATGTTAGCCAACGGGCTATTTGTCGAAAGTAACTTACACAAACGTGCCAGAATAAATTTTGTTTTCACTTGGTACAAGGGCAGCGTACGGTTGCATACAATTGTTTGTAATTTTTAGCATACATTAGCTATAGTTGTGCCTGCTCTTTTTGTATGACCCTCTGTTGTCTCTCTCTCTCTCTCTCTCTCTCTCTCTCTCTCTCTCTCTCTCTCTCTCTCTCTCTCTATCAGTGCCTGTCGAAATATTTCCTACGTCACTTTCATTCCAAGTTGATCAACGTGCACATCGTCATCCATAGGATTTGTAAAACAAATTTGAATGCCCCTGAGCGATTGCTGTCAGAGTAGGCGTCTTAACGAAAAACAAGAAAATCTAGACCCTAAAATATACGTATGCAAATTTCATCACCATTTCCAAATTGAAAATTCAATCACTATTTCAAAACAATTAAATTATGCCATCCTTAGGAACCTGCAAACAAAATTTCTGACCCATCTAGCATTTTAACAGAAGAATATATTAGGAGAAAAATTAGGATAAACGAGAGCACAAATCAAACACGAAACGTTAACTTTAGGCCAATTCGGATAAATCTATAGCAGGGCACCCCTTGTCGTACAAAATGTCAACGGACTCTTGGAGCGGCAGTGATGTAGCCAGATGTGTTCATGAACTATGCAAATTTATGTAAATCGTTGTACATTGCTAAATATAAGTCTTAACTACGTTCGCACGCTCACACTGCCTACACACAAATACCCATAATAATGGTAGGTTGCCAGACGCCGTCACCGAGTGCCAGCCGGTCTCCTTTATTCCACAAAAACAAAAACTGTGTCGAGCATTACAGACAGAAAAGTACTTTCTGGGGAAAAAATACATAACAGTACAACGCCCCTTTCCAGCGCACAAGACCGCCCAGGAAAAAACCAGACAAAAAAACAAACGTATATTTGAAAAAATCCTGGAAACCTGTACCCGACGCTATGTCAAATGCGCTTAGGGGAGGATTCGGGTGTCATCCTTACTTGTCGACATTAAATGCAAACTCAAAATATTTTTAAAATTCCATAACTCTGCATCATCAATAACACCTAATTTTGAAAGTGGCTGCACAAGCAGTGAGTGCTGGCCTAGAATGGTCAGCCTAAACACCTGGCTTACGTTAAATACCCCTAAACACGTGACCAACAGACGCCTTAGCTCTGATTGGCTGTCACTACGACGTTCAGACAAGCATTTCCCGCTATACAACGAACCGCGGGAAATTTTATGTCTTAACTACGTTCGCACGCTCACACTGCCTACACACAAATACCCATAATAATGGTAGGTTGCCAGACGCCGTCACGTAGAAAAACTAAAGAACGGGAAGGGAAACGCCCCCCCCCCCAATAAAATTGCTACAAGCCTAACTTTTTGGTCACCTGAAGCCGATGAGCAAGAGAATCAACAACGTAACCATCTTTGGCCGTGTCGGACTTCCAACGACCATGACGCTTCCAGCATCTATCACCAACGTCAGCATTGGCCGCCGCTGTGGCACCCCCAGCCCTCAATGAATGCAAACCCAGGCGCCGGTCAAGACCGCAAACTTCCTGCAACCGACCAACAATGGTTTCCCGAGCCCGTGTATAGCTCAGTTTTTTGTTTTGCCGAATTAACCCCCTACCAGACTTGCAATGAACAATGGGCTTAAATAGAAAATCAGTACTTAAAAAATCAATTGCAGCAGCAGACGCATACCTTTGTAACATAGCGTGAGGGCAAGCAACGGAAGAAATCTTAGCAATAACTACACTATCACC
>LD348802.1:49562-92190 GCA_001465055.1 Ptychodera flava | reverse complement strand
AATATGTAAAAAATATATGAAAAATTAAATTTTAATATTTACTGGTGTCATATTTCAAAATCATGGCTGCAAATATACAATTTTTATATTCTTTGGAGAAAATATTGACAAAGGGAGTTATCCTGAAAATTTGAACTAAATATCTTGATTCTAACACTTGAAACTTGACATTAACTCTGAGAAAAGAATTGGTGCAAAAATAGCCTTTCCAACCACCTTAATTCGCAAGGGGCAGGCATCACTTTCACATAACAGATAAGCTATAGTCGGACGAGTCTTTAAATTTAACATTTGGCATAAGTTATGAGTTTATTTTCATTCTAAAGTTGTCCTCGTAAGTGCCCGAGACATAATACAGTTAATCGTTTATTCCAAGAGTGAAAGTGGGCACAGTCATTGCATTAAATCACAGGCGTGATGTTTTCTGGGTAGTTTCTGTAAGTGTAGTTTATTCTACGTTTCGACGTTCTCTTCCGTAGCCTAATCACCAAGGTAAGAAACAGAATTATCCGGCCTGCCAAGAAAACTGCACGTTCTAGTCGAAAAATAAACACAAATCCTTCATTGAGTTACCTAGTTAGATGCGGAAGGATCTCGGCTGTCCAAAAAACACACTCATGTCACGATAAAATGAAAACTTTCGAAGAAATCTGCCGCGTTTTGACAACATCGGCGTATCTGATGGCCACCATTGTAATAACGCAACTCATTATCATAATGGTCGGTGTCTGCACATAGAAAGTGGTGAATCTCAGTCTGAAGCCGTTGATGGCGTTGCTCACGGACCAATCAGCGATGCGGACGGCGTACAATGATAATGAGTTGCGTTATTACAACGGTGGACGCCAGAAATGCTTAGTTTGTCGAAACACGGCAGATTTCTCCTAAAGTTGTCATTTTATCGTGACATGAGAGTGTTTTTTGGACAGTAGAGAGCCTTCCGCGTCGAACAAGGTAACTGACTGTAGAATTCGTGTTTATATTTCGACTAGAACGGGCAGTTTTCTTGGCAGGCCGAATAATTCTGTTTCTTACCTTGGTGATTAGGCTACGGAAGAGAACGTCGAAACGTAGAATAAACTACACTTACAGAAACTACCCAGAAAACATCACGCCTGTGATTAAATCCCCGTTACTTGTATGCTTTTATTTTCATTTTGCTTACCAAACATTACTATCGAATCTTCAGAGAGATGTTTTGGATTCCCGCTATATAAACCATACTGTCTTTGTAAGTGTCACTATTTCAATCTTTGGCGATAGATCTTGTTACGGTTAGTGTGATTGCTCGCCGCGGCGATATATGATGACTTGCAAGTCGAAAATTATACAGTTGTTAAAATCTAGGTTCTGCATTTGCCATCAATGTTTGAAAAATGCCATTGTTATGTCGGTTTAGCTCGAAAATTCAAGCGTCAACGAATATAGAAATAACGGACGACGCGCTGACCATTAACGTTTATTTGTGGGCAAGGGCGAGAGGAAAGCCAAAAATTAACGGGCGAGGCTTGCCGAGCCCGTTAATTTGGCTTTCCTCGAGCCCGCGTCCACAAATAAACGTTAATGGTCAGCGCGGAGTCTGTTATTTCCATTATATTATCAGCGAACCCAAAACCGTCAAAATATCCGAAAATTTCAGGAGCGAACGACAACTGGGCCCCAGAAACTGAGCATTACGCGACGCACTGTCACGCGCGCTGTAAAATATTGGCAAATCCGGAGATGTTTTCAGATAAAAAAGTATCTCCACTTGACCTACAAGTGCTCAATTTTATTTTGTGATTGATTGTGATTTACGTTTGAGCTGTAAAGTTACGATACTTTCAGTTGTTAATCTTATTATTCATATTCACGGGCATATAAACAGACCATTACTGTGTATTTGTGGTCAGTCACGTGGCTCAGCTCGACCAATGAAAATGCGACAGACAGTGCATGGTAATATAATACTGATATATCATGTGGTGAAATTAGCTAATTCTGTCCTCTCCCTAATTTGTTGTTTTGTTCACTAATTATATCCTTTTTATTTTCACTCCTTTCTCAGCGTGAACACCAAACACAATCATTGTGATTCCCTTGTAACATACACGAAGTGCAACGGGAAATCCTCAATATGGCAAATAGTGACCCTTCCCAGAATGTACCGCGTCAAATCTGTCCAGGCCTTCAGTGTAATGAAGCAAGTTGTCTTAAACTAACTGATATTATGCAAGGCAAACACTTGCTACGTTCTTAACTCCATGGTGAGAATGATGTTTAAAATTTTGAGAGAAACAATGGCATGAGAACACCTGAGTAAGATTTTCTTTTAGGGGCCATGCATTCTGCTGATATAAGTTGTAAGACAAGTGAAGACAGAGCTGTTTGTTCACAAATAGCCTTTGCAAGATTTTGCGTTTACACACCTGTTTCGTTGGAACGATGCGAATCTGAAACTTCATCTCGCTAGCTTTCTCGACACTTTGTTGACGAGAACGTACATTGTCACCTGGGGTATTGGAGGATAAAAACATAAGCTTAGGAGATTGACTCGCATGGTAACGGGATTGGGAGAGTATTTTATCTGTTGGGAATACACGCCACATTTTTGAAGCTTAGCTCACTGCTTTCAACGAATTTACCAGAAAATTTAAAAGAATGCAATATCAACAAAAAGCGTGGATTGATTTCTTATTCACATCGTTATTACATTAAAAAACAAAAAAAAACATAAGCAAGTGTCAAAATATATATACAATATGCTGCTATAATGACAAATGTAATGTAACCAACGCCGATAGTAAAAGTTATCGGTTGCAGCATTGAAATCATTCAACAACTTATTGAAAAGTTTTGCAACAGGATCGTGTGTTTTTCATATTCTGTAAGTCGCGGCATTTGGTTGAAGAGAAACACTACCATGTAATGAAACTGCGTCAAGGTCACTTCCCTGTCATACGACGCTTGCCAGGCGCTGGCTGGTCACGATGATCGCATACGATTGACTGTGACGTTGTCTAGACCAACAAATTCTCAACCTAACTACACTGTAAGGTTTACACAGAAAACAGTCACAGAAATCATCCAATGTTTTCTATTATCCGGCAGTCATAGAAAGAAATCTGAACGAAGACATCGCAAGATCTGAAAACAAAATTTCTGAGAAGAACTTTTCACCGATTAGAAAGCCTAGCCAAAACATACTTAACCAAATTTCAATATATGGCTTAACTTAAATGGGGACAGAGAAATTGAAACCAAAATTTTCTTTGTGTTAACTAAGTTTACTAAGTTTTATAATCATCTGAGCAAATCATGGTACAGTTATTCGTAGAAGCTAACAAACCGCTTTTTAAAGCTATCAAGACTAGATATTTACATAATACAAGTTTTATTATAAATTGCACAAATCATAATAAGGTTACCCCTGCTATTTGAACCTAAATCAAATTTGAAAGCTGTAAGACCAGCGGTTTTAGAGGTGCTTTAACCAGAAATGGGAATGTAAAGTTTACATTAACAAATTTCATAATTCATTGAGCAAAAGTAAATGAGGCCATCTCTACTAGCATGCTTGTCCAAATTTTAATTTTGGAGATAATTTAGAGGGAAGAGGGTGTTTTGACGAGGACATGTGAAAAATTGGCCCTAAATTCCACAGTTGATAATGCATCATCTAATTTGTATGAACCCCTGTACATGTAAATTTGAAAGCCAACGAAAACAGTTAATGCACACATTAACTCTAGCTTTGCCAGTAACGCCGACCAAGTTCTTCATATTCTGTGACAACATCGATAAGCTGATTTTTATCAGAAGATCCTTTCGGAGAACCATGCCCGAATGCAGGTCCACGGAGAGGTACGCTGGTAGACACTTAAATATAGTGCCGAACGGAACAGCTGTACACCACCACCCCTGTGTGCACAAATGACGGTCAAAACAGTCTCCGATGGAAAGTTGCAAGTTGTCAAATTTGTGGTCTTCACAATGTCAACAGTTTGATTTGTTGAAATTCACAGTTAGTTTTCAAAACTGTTACCAAGCAGAAACATAATATTACCTTTAAGTGTCTGTACTACAGCGACTGTATCCATACTCCTCAGGGTGTCGAATATTGCCGCAATGGTAGCGACATAAGCTGTGTCTGGCTTAAGCCCTGAGAATCTGTAATGAGTTTCCTTTGATTTTACTTTAACCTGTTGCTTAATATTCTCCTCTGTGGATTCGATGGACAAGTCAAAATATGAGAATTTGCCCTCCGGTATTTTCCAATTCAGTCCCACTTCTGTCGTAGTGAGCGAGGCCACTTCTAACGACCCAACAGAACTTGGCACTGGAAGATAATGCAGTTGCACATTAGGCGAGCTAGCCTAGACCCTATTCGTCACTTTTAGCCTAGCCGAAAACGACGGCCTAGACTATAGGCGAGCCTGACAAGAGTCATTATAACGCGAGTCGGGTTTTTGAATGGAATCAGTTTTTACTGATAAGAATACTCTCCGTGGAAAATTTATTGGACTCTCAAATTTTTATAATCTTTTCTAGTTTGCCTCTTGGCAGGACTCATTTTAAAGCCAATGCCATCTTGTTTCTGTGACAATAGAAAGCTTCCTCATATGTTTAAAGTTAACAATGCTTTTTAAAAGCGACCATTTTTAATTTCATGCAATTGGTACTTTGTTTCCTTGATCTCAATTCTTGCAGGGTAAAGACTGATTTTTATTCTTGATGAGGGTAACAAGGGTTTGAAGTTTTCACATGGAAAATTAAATTTCTGAGCAAAAGTTTGAAAACTTTCCGTTTGGAGATGTACAATTTACCCTTGCCCGACACTTGTCATAGAGAAACTTTGCAAAAGTCACGGCCACTTCAAGTCTAAAACTGATAAGGGAATCACTTGAGATAAGAAATAAGACAAGCGCCATAGAAAAGCTAGTACTTTGCAACACGATTAGAACTAATTTGGGATAATTGGATGGTGAAGTAAGGTCTTTTTAATTTGCAAATATTAGCTCATATGCTTTTGTTTTTAAGTTATACGCTTGTTTTTATGAGTAATTTGTAATATTGCAACATTCAGCTATATGGCACCTAACACTTTTGAGAAATTTGAAAAATATGAAGATCCAATTATATCAAATTTGTTCCAATCGTGTTTTACTAACTTTGTATTTTCTGTCCAGCTTCATGCTTCCTGATAGCTTCAACACCGAGATCGCAAACTTTCTTCGGCGGTTCCTTCATGTTGTTTCCTTCTAGGTCCAGCTCAGTTAGATTACTCAGCCTCGTGGCAAACTCTGGGGGAAGGGAGTCTATTCCCGTATTTCCGACAAACAGGTGAGTTAAATTTGCTAGCTCTGCCATACTTTCGGGCAATTGCCGTATTTCGGGGTTGTTTTCTGCGCTCAGCAGCTCTAGTGAGGTCAGGTGAGCTATGTAAGTGGGCAAGGAGCAAAGGCGGTTTTTGTCTACGTATAGGGTTTTTAAATTCGGCAAGCTGGTTACGTCATCGATACTCGCCAGATTGTTTTCCCCGAGATCAAGGTGTTCTAACTTGAATAGTTTGGACATGGTGTTTGGCAAAGATGCAGTCTCGGTTTGACGTAAATTTAGATATGTCAGCTTGCTTACAGAAGTGACGTGATTGATCCCTTTCGTTAGCTTGTTATTGCTCAAATCAAGAGATTTCAGCTGAGTTAGACCTCCTAAATTAGGCGCTGTCGCCAGCCTGTTACCACTGAGGACTAACTCCCTCAACTTTTCTAGGTACTGGATCTGGGGAGTGTCGCCTAGCAACCCGCATACTGATTCAGGCGATTCATACCCCTCAAGGGCTGAAACACCCAAATCTGTGAGGCGATTTTGTTTTAAATTCAGCAGTGTCAGTTCTGCGAGGTTGTTCACGTCGTTAGGTACCTCTGTAATCTCATTATTCTCGAGGTTAAGTGTCTGCAAGGTGACTGCGTTGCAGAGATGGGTTTGGAACTCGTGAATTTTGTTATTACTGGCGTCAAGACTTGTAAGGGCTTTAAAATTCTTTATACTAGAAGGCAGTGACGTCAGTTCGCAATTGCTGATGTGCAGTTGGGTTAGATTAGATAATTTTTCGATACTAGCAGGCAGCTTGCCAAGCTTGTTATTACTTATGTCCAGGATTTCGAGCTTAAAAAATTGTAGAATGGGCGAGGGGAAGCCTTTGAGCTGCAAATCGTGTAAGTGCAAATGGGCAAGTTTGTTTGTGGATCGGAAGTACTGAACTTCTTCAGGGATTTTACCTATTGGATTTCTACTAAGATCTAGATATTTTAGCTTTTTAAAATGGCTGATCCCTTCTGGAAAAGACTCCAGCTTATTTTGCCGCAGGTTGAGATGAGTGAGATTACTTAGAGTCCGGCAAATTTCATCGGAAACAGACGATATCTGATTATTCTCTAGCGTTAGTTCAACGATCGTCTTCTTTTTCATTACTTCTCTAGGTACCTCTGTCAGACCACGCCCGCACCGCTTGAAAGCTGACATGCTGCAAGACAAGGATGTAGAGAGGGCGCTCTCCGTATGAAATGATTATTGTGTATATCTACAAAGAATCTCAAAATATACCGGAGAGATATCATGTGTTTACGTTGATAAATCGAATGAACGACCGTGAAAAAATGATCAAGAATAAAGGTAAGGCCTGTGTTTCTGCTTGATATATTCCTGAAGTAAATTAAGCTTATACTTTGATAATATATCTAGAAGTCATCTAACCTGAAAGCATACTGTAATTAAATCATCAGCAATAATATGGCGATTCAGTGATTTAATACCATGGGCGAGATAATATTTCATTAATCGCCATATGGGATACAAAACAAGTTTTAGTAGTTCGGCTTAGTCCTGTATAACTCCTCTTTGCATCGCACTGACTATTAAGGCTGCATTCATAAACACCTCGGGGGTGGGGGGATTCCAAAAAAAGTTCTCAGATGTTTTCAAATACCCCACTTACAAACCCGCAATATGTTCAAGTCCCCTTTTCTGACTTTCTATAATTTTGAAATCCCCCAAAAGGAAGGAAAAATGTAGCCGATATGGTGCTTCGTCCAAAAATATCAAATCATAATACACGGGAGTCTATAGGATAAACTATTTACATTTTCCCCATAAAACAAGCTATTCTCTGCATTTACTAATAATGTGTGTGATAATTCATGTAAATGTACTTTGCTTGAAGTGGCAGGTAAAAAGTGCGTGCGTGTACAAAAATTTGATTTTTAGATTTCATCGATAATGTTTATTCACTATAAATTGTAGTCTATGAGAAAACTGTGAACGCCTATTTTCCAATATAAAACTAGCAATATCTGTTCATGTAAAGATGTTTGATAACTGATATAAATGTACTTGATTAGCATGAGGTTTTCACAAGTGCACGTGTGTACAAGAAATTTGATTTTGGAATTTCGATGAAAATGTTGATCCACTATACATGGGAGTCCATGACAAAACTGTGAATAATTTTTTCCCGATTGAAAACCTGCAATATTTGTGAATATATGGACACTGGATAATTGACATAATTGTACTTGATTAGAAGAGGGTGGTCACATGTGCATATGTGTACAATAAATTTAATTTTGGAATTTCACCGATATGTTGATTTACTACACATTGTATTCTATGAAGAAACTATGAATATTTTTGTAAATACAAAACTAGCTAAATCTGTGTATTTTTGTATACTTGATTATTGATATTAATGTACTTAATAATAATAATAATAATAATAAGTATGATTTGTATAGCGCCTGGTATCCACTATGTTTTAAAGTGCTCACTGGCGCTGAACAATGAGTGGAAATCACATATAAGCTTTCTGGAAAAATAGTGTTTTGAGTCTGGATTTGAAAATGGTGATACTGGGAGCAGTACGGATAGTGATTGGTAGCTGGTTCCATAGGATTGCAGCGGCATAACTGAAGGAGCGATCTCCATAGGACTTGAGTCTGGTTCTTGGTACTTTAAGTGTGAGGCCGTGACTTGAGCGCAGTGATCTGGGAGGACAGTTAATATTGACGAGTTCAGCAAGATATTGGGGGGCAAGTCCATGGAGCGATTTGTATACGAGAAGTAATATTTTGTACTGTATTCTGTATTTTACTGGAAGCCAATGGAGGTGCATCAGGATAGGGGTGATGTGATTTCGTTTCCGTGTCTGTGTGATGAGTCTAGCAGCTGAGTTCTGTGCTCTTTGCAGATGACAAATGTACGCTTGTGGAAGACCAAACAGGAGTGCTTGATTATACTTAGGTCGATACAACTGCATCTGTGCAAAAGAAATTTGATTTTGGAATTTCACTGAAAATGTTGATTCACTATACATTGTAGGCTATAAGGAAACTACAAATGATGCATAGGTTGTCAGCTCCCAAATTGTAATTCAAAGGTTGTTTGACCTGAAGCTTCCAGTTGTTATTGATGACACTATGCACTATTCTAAAGAGTTTGTATGCACAATTCTAAAGAGTTTGTATTCTGTTAAAGTCCTCAAAAAATAAAAAATGTACATACGGTGACATGACATGACATGACACTGACCTATACCCAATGTATTGTCAATGGGTGAATGATATCAAATACTAGTAATCTCCCGAATTGTTATTGAAAGGTTAAGTTGAAACTTTCATCGTTATAGAGGACAGTTTTGCACAACAGAGGGGTTTGGTAAGTAGAAAGTATGACAACCTAAATGTTTTGCTTCAATGTGGGTGCTTGGATCATCAATAAATTGCTCAATATACCCTAAAACTTGCACCCGAAAGGCGCGCCGAAAATGGAAATGGCAGGAAATGAAAGTGCCAGAAGGTATTTGAAAAAGAATATGATATTCAATAAATTATTATGTCCACCTTTGCAACGTCATTTTGTTTTCAGATGCCCCCCTGGCGTGTTGTCAATATTTTTCAAGCCCCCCCCCCGAAATCTCACGCCCCCTTCTCCAGAAGTGTCTGTGAATGCAGCCTAAAGACGGTTTATTCATTATTATCCTGCGTAATATATGGCGTACTTTTGTAATATGCACAGTAAACTAATCAAGGAAGATATCCTGCCGAAGTGTCTCTTTTTTGATTTATGCCGTGACACTGGTCGGCTGCATTCACGAACACCTCTTGAAGGGGAGAAGTGATTTCAGGGAGGGACTTGAAAAAAATTACAACAGAGGGATCTGAAAAAAAAATGATGTTGCAAAGGGAGGACGTGGAAATTTATTGAATATCAAATTCCTTTACAAATACCTCCTAACACTTTTCATTTCTTGCCATTTCCATTTTTGGCGCGCCCTTCAGGTGTGCAAGTTTTAGCGTCTGTTAAACAATGTATTGATGACCCAAGCAGTCACATTGAGACAATACATTTAGGTTATCATGATTTCTACTTACCCAACACCTCTGTTGTGCAAAACTGTCCTCTATAATAACTAAACGTTTCAACTTAACCTTTCAATAACAATTTGGGAGCTTACTAGTATTTGATATCATTCACCCATTGACAATACATTGGGTATAGGTCAGTGTCATGTCATGTCATGTCACCGTAAGTACATTTTTATTTTTTGAGGAATTTGACAGAATGCAAACTATTTAGAATAGTGCATACAAACTATTCATAATACGGCATAGTGTCATCAATGACAACTAGAAGCTTCAGGTCAAACAACCTTTGAATAATACTTTGGGAGCTGATAGCTTATGCATTAGATGTAGTTTCTTATAGCCTACAATGTATAGTGAATCAACATTTTCAGTGAAATTCATAAAAAATTCTTTTGCACTCATGCACTTGTATCCACCTTAGTCTAATCAAGTACATTAATATCAAAATCAAGAGTACATAAATACACAGATTTAGCTAGTTTTGTATTTCTAAAAAAATTACATAGCTTCCTCATAGCGTACAATGTATAGTGAATCAACATTTCGGTGACATTCCAAAATAAAATTTCTTGTACACATATGCACATGTGACCACCCTCTTTTAATCAAGTACAATTATGTCAATTATTCAGGGTCCATATATTCACAAACATTGCAGTTTTTTAATTGGGAAAAAATTATTCGCAGTTCCGTCATAGACTGCCATGTATAGTGGATCACTGAACATTTTCATCGAAATTCCAAAATCAAATTTCTTGTACACATTTGCACTTGTGAAAACCTCATGCTAATCAAGTACATTTTAATCAGTTACCAAACATCTTTAGATGAACAGATATTGCTAGTTTTGTATTGGAAAATATGTGTTCATAGTTTTCTCATAGACTACCACTTATAGTGAATCAACATTATCGATGAAATCTAAAAATCAATTTTTTTGTACACGCACGCACTTTTTACCTGCTACCTTAAGCATGGCAAAGTACATTTACATGAATTATCACACACATATAAATGTAGAGATATAGCTTGTTTTTATGGGGAAATATGAATAATTTGTCCAATAGACTCCCGAGTATTATGATTAGATATTTTTGGACGAAGCACTATATCGGCTACATTTTGCCTTCCTTTTGAGGGGGACTTCAAAATTATAGCAAGCCAGAAGGGAGGACTTGAACACATTGCGGGTTTGTTAGGGGGTATATGAAAAAATCTGACAACTTTTTTGGAATTCCCCCACCTCCATAGGTGTTTGTGAACGCAGCCTATATATGTCAATTATTGCTGGATTGGTGGCGAGTGTTCCTTTGCTTCTTAGGCTACTTCTTAAGTAGTCATCCATTGTCATTTTTGAATAAGTCTTACCTTAAACTATTGGCTGCTACAACTTCAAGTGAGGTCACTGCAAACAAATGAAGTGAAGAGGTGAGAATACGCTACTCCGTAGAACTTGTGCGTATACAAAGAATGCAATTCATAGAAATCTGTTTTGGTAAGGTCAAATACACACAGCGGTACAATACTCTTTCGTACGACAAAAAATCTACAAAATGACAATGGCCTTTTAACGATCCTATACCTTTTCAAGGTGTTGAACTTCAATTTGTCGAAACTTCCTAACGCGGGTGTACGAAATATTCCCTTCGACGCTGCTTTATCCTAGATAGCAAGGTATCTACAAAATAAAAGCAGTGATTTTTATCGGAAACAAAACTTGCATTGGTTTCTTTACCGCACTGCAATAAGGGGTGGGTCATTTGATATCCTGGGGTCTAAAAAGTTTTCGGGAAAAAGATTCCAAGAGATCGCCTATGAGAAAAATCCAGCCAAAGATGGCAGAAAAATAAAGAAAGCAAACAGTAGGCCTCAGTTAAAAAATAATGCCCAGACAGTTGTTTCCAGTCATAGCTGTTTTAAGTTTCAGCGCTCCCTTCGGGCGCCCCCTTGTTCATAACCTCTGATTTCATTGCATTTTCCACTCTGTTCTGGTTAATATGTGACGTTATGCTTCCCCTGTTGTTTTCCATGTACTCTGTTCTTCAACTTGACACTTACGAAGAAGTACATTTGTAAATTGATGTTATTCTGTTACAGTTTCTCTTCTTTGCTGCCTACAACATGCCGAATTACTCAATTTAGCCTATCCACACAATCTGCACTGGATATGTGATGTCCATTTTTGTTCTTTTGCAATTAAGTTACAGGGTTAACATGACTTCTCAACAACATGCAGTGTTTGTTGTGGACCTATTAAAATGAAGGATTTTTCGCATCCACCCAATGTTGAATGTCGTTGGAATCTCGTTTTTTACATTTCCAACAACTTTAAGCAGATTTGTAATGCAATTAGACAAGATTTTTAAAGGCACAAGAATTTGCCTTCAAAAAGATCAAATTTAATGCCTTTATATGCTTATGTAATAATGAATTTTTGTCTTTCGAAGCAAGTTATGGGATATAACGGAACCTGTTAATTTCCTAACAGGGGCCGCATACAAAATAGATTGCCATACCCTTCAGGTAGTATGCGCCTCGACAGTGAAAGACTTTAACGTTTGCTCAAGTTTTTGCTCAAAATTTCCTTACGGACTCTTTCTAAATCAAAAATCGTGCAAATTTTGGGACTAAACAAACAAATTACCCAAGATTTACCGATATTTGAAATTTAAAATGGCCACCATCCCTATGTTAACTCAATGGCACACGATTGGAACTAATTTGACATAATTGGATCTTCATAATTGGATCTTCATATATTTGCACGGTGACCTCTGATTTTTATTGTTGATTTGGTAAGAGAATGGTTGAAAGTGTCGTTTCAGGAAAGGTTATAAGCAAAAGTTTAAATCTTTCACTTTCGAGGCGTATACTACCTTAATTTGAGCCCATGTCTCACATAAACTTTGAAACAGTAGAAATCCCAAACACTACTGTAGCAAACAGAAGACGGCTTTGGATTCCTTGGGACATACAAAGGAATGCTCTAAAAGTTTTCTAATTTAAGTTGAGTCTTCTCAGAGTTCCTATTTGGATATTCATTGGATATTCAATTGTCTCTGTTGACGAAGTAATGAGGCTAAAAAATTGTTTCTGGTCCTTGACATTCATCAAAATTGATGCGGTGACGCCGTTTTCTTTCTCTTTTCTTTCTTTTACTCTTCAAGTTTCTTGTTTTATTCCTAACAATACTGGTTTGGCACTATTGATGCAACAGTTATTGTCTTTTATCATTGGCTGCATAATACTTCCGTTTTGTTTTTAGCATTTTTGGACATGCAAACAGGGATATCAAAGATAGCTGTACTGATGAGTATGTAACCCCCCGCCTTAAAAAAACAAACAAACAAAAACAAACAAACAAAAAACATGACGCGCAGGTTCTGAAATGACGCGCCCGGTGACCAGAACCGGTCTTTTTTTTGGCCTAATGGGTAAACATTTTGTGTCTACTATGAGTATTCATGAAAACTGCATGCTGAAAATACTAAAAGATGATCATTTCATAAGACTGGCTACACGGCAGAATTCTGCCACCAATGTGATAAATCGGCCCAGCCTGCCAACATCCGCAACTCTTGAGTAATAAATGGGTTTTTTTTATATTTCACATTCAGGGCACGTAGACTGCGTTGTATTTTGAGTACAGACGCCTTTCATGCATTGATAGTTACGACAGGCAAACCTAACCTATGACACCACATATTGACTTTTTATAAGCCGTTACCTTGTTTGCATGACCAACATAAAAGCTGTAGTTTTTCCAAATAAAAGAATCCATCTCAAAGTAAACGACGCCTGCACAATGAAGAGTTTTAGGCAACAAGCTGTTCAAAAGCCCCAAAGTCAAAATATGTAGACGTCCGAAATGTGACTCTTACAGCAATATACACTCGAGAGGTTTTCTGTTTTAATTTTCGAAAAGAAGCTGAGTACTGGCAAAATGTACACGCGACAGCTGGTTTCCTTAAAATATGAAAGCTTAGACCTAATGCATACCAACTCAGTAAGAGTACACGTATATGCGCCACGGGGACAAATATTCGGACTCTCAAACTTCTACACTATTTTTTTGGCGTACCACTTGTGAACGCTCCTTTTGAAGCTTATTGAGTAAATAAAGTTTTTGCAGGCTTATTTTTGTAAAAATCTGAAATTTAACTTGGTTATAATACAGGTATGGCGGCGATTTTAAATTTCATATATGGTAACTATAAGGTAAGTTGTTTCTCTAGTACCAAATTTTGCACTGTGACTCTAATTTTTATTCTTGATTTTGAAAGAGAATGGCTACAAGCTTGCTTGAGGAAAGTTTGGGAAAAGTTTTTAAGTCTTTCACTTCCGATTCGCGGACTGCCTTGTGCTTTTCTCACCGTTAAATGGTCGCGTCGCCATTTCGGACAATAGCATTGAATATCAGTGACGAGTGCCTTCAAAGGTTTCAGCAAATAGCGACGAGGGCAACATCGCAATTGCTTTGAAGTCTGATAGTAAGTCGTCAACGAAGCCTATGGGCCGATGTAGTCGAAATCTTCCTCCAGCAATGGAAACTAAATTGGTAAAACTTACTAACCATTGTGTCACAGTCAATTCAGATGACGTCGCAAATTCAAGAATTACAAACTACCCATCCCGGGAACAGCTGATTTCGTTGGTCGTCACGGACTGATTGTGCCGAGCTCTTTTCTTCCCCTCCTACATGACCCCAGGACCCTTGACCATTTTTTGAGATTTTAGTGACGTTGTAGAAAGCAACAAGTTACGACATCCCAACATAGTAACGTGCATCGCAAGCGAACCTATAATGTCTAAATTGTATGAACTCCGTTGTTCTTTTCACAGTGTTCCTTATCATGAACACTATTGGAACTAATTTGGGATAATTGGATCTTCATATTTTTCAAATTTCTCGAAAATGTTAGGTGCACTACAGTTGAATGTTGCAATATTACAAATTACTCATAAACACAAGTGTATAACTTAAAAAAAGCGGATGAGCTTATATTTGCAGATTAAACAGACATTACCATCCGCTTATTCCAAATAAGTCCCAATCGTGTTCAGAAGTGATGATATATCGAGACTAAAATATACATGATTTGAAAATTTTGGACTTCATTCACCATGTTTAAAGCTCCAGTAACTCTTTATGCGTTTCGATTTCCCTTAATCTGATTGTAAAGTTTCTTCGGCTCTTACAAAAATAAAATCTAAATTTGCTTACAGTGTATGACTTGTCGATGCACCCTTCATGTGCCTTTCTCAATGTTGACTTGATAACGGAATTTCAGCAGGGGTTGGAAGTTTTTATTGTCAAGAATAGCTCCAAAGGAGGTATTGTACACAATGCTTTGCCTTTGTTAGGCCGATGCCATACTTCAAGAAGTAGATTGACCGAGAAAATGTACAATATATGTTTCCAAATGGTAAGAAAAGATTGTCGAAGTTGTAGCTATTGTCCCTGCAAGCACTATTTGAGAAACAAAAGTGAACATCGAGAAAACAAATTTCTTTGACTGACTTCAGATGAGAGGGTAACACTTCATTATCCGCACGTTGTTGAGTGATTCGGTGCACAGCCTCTAAAGAACACCTAGTGTAGGAACAACGATTTTGGTAAAAAAAAATCATTTTTTGCGTTAATTTTGCTATCCTTACTCATCCAAATCTTGTCATATGAAAGATTTAAATTAATCTGTCGACGTGATTCGTAACATCCTTAAAGTTACTGAAAACGCATGCGGGTTCTAGATTTCTTTTTCCTGTTTCTGTTCGATAGAATTAGCAAAATGAGCGATTTTTCTTTGAGCTTATGCTCGCCACCCTACCGATATCATTATTTAAATTTAAAGATTGGTTTATATGAAGTTGTATTATAATAAATATGCTCGTTCGCTCGCACAGACAAGCATGCAAGTAATGTGACGGTTACTTCCTTTGGTCATAACTTTTTGGGTTCTTGAAAACATGTGCGTGTTCTTTTACTCTTTGTAATATGGTTAGAATGCGAACAATTAGACTTGTACAAGAAACAGTGTGTACAATATCTTATGGACAAATTGAAATTCTTGTCGGGACTGAACGACATTTCTCGGCAATACTGTTTTGACGAAACGGACACTGGGCATTTTGACACAATTCGGGGAGTAGAGCAAGAAACTACATTCTTTTAAAAAACGAATAAAACTAATAAAAAGCACATGAAAGTTACAGCTAGTAGAGTTTTTAATTTCCAGTTCCCCCATAGACGGCCCTTTTTGTCCTTTATTCCGTTTCAAGTCCATACAGAACACTAACACCGCACTATCTCTAACAATAGAAAGATGGCAAGTTTCCAATGCACCGTGCATCACAAACATTTTGTCGACTTTTTGTTGATAATTTCAACGCATGTTTTTTTTTTGATTTACAAGAATGCAATTCAACCTACCTAATTAGTCCTCTTCGTCGAAAACACTTCAAAAACTTGTCATGCACTGGAACTTGCGAAGGTTCGGTTGTTTGAAACCTTAATATATATGTATATGGCACCGGGTACAAATCACATGATCTATACAAGCAAGTAAAGAGATCTGCTTTAGAAACGGTGTCACCTTCCGCCTAGTCCATATACGGGCGAGGACAAGTACCATAACGTTGTTTATTTAAATCACAGTGTGTGGAGGGCCGTGTTTGAATGCACTTTGTGATGTTCTCTACGTACGTTTGTTGTTTTGAAATTGATTTAAAGAATTTCTGTGTCGCTTTTTGAGATTAAAATACACCTGAATATGAGAACTGTGACGAAGGCGACAGTTTAACTCTACCCATATGCACAGTTTGCTGGTCAATACTTGTAAGTAGTTTGACATCTACCATTATTCTACCATTATATACACAGCAAACGTGAATCGTAGACGCGTTGCAGCTCATTGCAGTACATACTTTCTTCTTTTATAGCAACTTTTGATGATGAAAGTGGACGTCAAAGTTCGATTTTTTCGTCTTTTTCGTCTATACATTCATCTGTTGGATAAATTAGTAGTAGGATGACTCGGTTAATGGGGGATAATATTTTTGATCCCCAACAGCTCATTTAAATATATTAAGGTTCCAATTTTCGATTGATACCTGAAAATAGCATCAATGGATAGAGACAGGGCTGATGGTGGATACCATTAAAAAGGCAAGGAAAGACATCTTGAACTTGAATGTATTGAAGGTAATAAGCTCAAATTTTCCGTACATTCTGCAGCTACATGAAAAAAACAACTGCGAACCGTAAATATGACAGTACCGTAGAGTAAGCAAACGATATGTGTGTGTGTGAGAGAGAGAGAGAGAGAGAGAGAGAGAGAGAGAGAGAGAGAGAGAGAGAGAGAGAGAGAGAGAGCGAGCTTCGGAGCGCCCTCACCCGGCGAGTTATATCTCCTCACCTGTTATCATTTCTGGAGTGACGGTTCAGGTGACAGGATATGACACACATTTCACCCCTTTCATGTGCACTACTTTAGTCGTATGTATTGTGTAAAAGACGTCTGTACTTCGCTTGGCTGGATTACCTCTACCCTGTGTAAGTTGGTGTAAAATTTAGTGAGGACAGTGTCCGAGTATATTTGATTTTCGACGGCAAAAATAAGTTCCCGAAGGCCTAATTTGTAAGGGATAGTAAAATGCAAAGTTGTTGTTAATGTCAGTATATTTCATCGTCTCCGTAAGTGGAAGTTCATTTTACTTTCGGTAATACAAATGGTACTATCGATGTAATGCGAGTAAGGGACGTAATCATTCTAGCGCCCCCTCCCCCTCTCCCCCCTCCGAAACAATCACTACACGCTCTGAAATGATCGATTAGATTTTAGGCGATCGAGAATAAAATAAACACCAGCTTAAAAGTATTTAAATCGTCCATTAATTTTTCAGCATGTTTAGGCCTATATATATTATAGCAAACTACTGACTCCAAATGATGAAATGTCAAAAAAGGAAAGGAGTGCTTTCACTAAAATTTAAAAGGAAAGGCACTTCTTAGAGTACAATTCGATCAACGAACGCCAAAATAGCTGTCCAGTTTTCAGAGCCCAGAGTAGACAATGTTCCCTGTTTTGGTCGACGGTGATACATTCGATAGGATTGAGGTGATTTTTTTCTCTTCTCATCTGAGGATTTCAAAGGGTACCTTTGATCCCACTAACTTGCGTGAAAATGTCTAGGATCGACAAAGCAACAAATATAACCAAAGCACACAATCATCATATTATGACTGTGGCAGTCATTTCTCTTTAGAACTTTATATTCTTGACCGAAAAAAAGAGCAATGGAACTTAGTGGGCGGCTTTAACTTGTGAATTTTGAAGATAAACTACCGGCAAATGTTCTGATCGCGGTGACTCAAATTAAGAAAAAACTTACAAATGAACGTTCAAAAGTGGGGAAAATATAGACGACCATTATTGATTTCCTTTACTCAAATCGCCCACTTGCACGTAAAAGTCCTGACCCCTTTATTTTCGTTCACTTTCAGATCTGAATCACCGCTTGTAAAAAATATGGAGGTATATCGCTGAGCACTCTGGGATATCATGACGTCAATTCTATAATTAGTATCACCAGGATCACATGACAGCCATTCCTTCAAGCCCTCGTACTCCCTCTTTTGACCACGTCACCTGTGTAATCTCATCATTTCATGCATTTTTCGGCTTTCTTGAAAATACTTTTGGCATTTTTTGAAAATATTACTGATGAACCAAGGTTTTCCTGCTAGTAAGTGGACTCATGTAGACGCAATTAGCATGTTTTCATTCATGAACGGGGAATAGGAACGGCTATTGCATCAGCCGAAATTGATAAATTCCCTAAGACGAAAAGACGTGAAGGAAAAAGGGCTGTTTATTGGATGATTGCCGGGAAAGATCGCAGTTTTGTTTTTTCTTGTCTATTGTATATACAGTTCAGGGTGACAGGTATGTACAATTTCCATGATTTCTCGAAATGTTGCATACTTTCACGGGAAAACAATACTGAACCATCGGTCGCCGTGTTGCCGTGTTCGGCCATTTTACTAATGCAAATGGTGCGATGCGTATTTTATTATTATGATGTACTACGGTGATATTTTCCCCTTCGCCATGTTCGATCCGCTTTGACCTTCGGCGAAAGCGGGACGTTGGTGACCAAGGCCGAACAACGCTAGGATAACCAAAACCTTGGCAATCAAATAAGGTATTGTCTCAAAGATCGGCACAATTTATGCTCTGAGAGACCAGATCGGTGTTGTTGGTGCATTGTGCCGATTTTGACAGGAAGGGAAGGGAGGTGTGTACAGTGAAAATGAGAGTAAAACTATGTCCGTGTGTCGCTATGATACACCTATTTCTCAGTAGTTCACCATCACACCTTATTTTATGACTCAAATACATATATATTGAAACAGAGGGGCAAAAATTAATCGTTCACATATTTGTTTTGGCCCATCGTTCGAACATACACATTTCACCAAATTTTAATTCGCATGCGAACAGTAATTTCGAACAGTAGATATCATGTCATTATCCGAAAGTGATCCGGTTGAGAATGACATTTTACTTTGTAAGACAAAAGATAGACATGTTCACTAACAAACTTACGGAAAAGACGTCAAATAGCTGGGTGGAAATGAAAGAATAACAGCTTAAAATCAGCCATATACGAATCATGTGATCTGATAATTTTGAAGCCTGGAAGCCATGTTTGTATTATATGTGTATTGTACCTATCATGATGTAATGTACTATAATATAAGTAACAGAAAATTAATATTTGGTAGTGGAGGGGGGGGGGTTATTTTGAAAAAGTTTTCTTTTTCAAAAATATCACCTGCCCCATTATTGTATCAATGTGTGATATCATTTTTCGTAAATTAGTAGTCATTAGTGATAAATTACAGTGTACACACATCATGGATCAACCCTGTTTGCAGTTTGTGTACAAATTCATGTTCAAGCAATTATTATGATCTGAGGACTGTATAATGGAAATATGCTGATGACAGTCATGAACAAAGAGAGAGAGAGAGAGAGAGAGAGAGAGAGAGAGAGAGAGAGAGAGATGAACACTGTGTATGGTGTATACTGGTACCGTTTCAGTTTGTTTGTCTTCTCACTCGTGGTTTTACACAACCCCCACCACCTCCTCCTGTGTCTCCCCAACTCTGTACATAACCCCTGATTTGTACCATCTTGTTTTTCGTGGTGGAAAGATCGATTTGTGCATTGCCACCACTGAATTGTGTCATTGTCCTGTGTTTGTAGGTTGTGGTTTCATGCACAGTTATGGCTGTACTCCAAGACAACATGTGGTCAGATGAAGTGTGTAAAAATTCTTTGCGTTTCAGAAACACAATTTCTTTGTATGAGATTGTCTGTAGGTAAAGAGACTGGTCCTTTGCTCCCCAAATTACACTGAGGCATTTGAAAATATTGTCAAGGAATTATCTGACATGTTAGTTGAAGAGAAAGCAAATATTCTTGCTTCTTTGATAATCACATGTTATGGAATTTTGTTTGTTCTGCCATACAAGGGAGAAAGCCGCATAATTATAATTTGAAAAGTGTTGCGACCATAACAAGTAAGAATGTGCTCCCATGATATTGAAAGTACACCTAGTTTCAAGCAGAGACAAAGTACAGTTATAGTTGATAAAAACAGAAACTGGTTTTGAAACATAATCCCATTGATCAACATGCGTGCACACTTGACTGTAACATAGTTTCTTCGTTCATTGACTTGAATCCTCAAGAGTGCACAGAATTAAGCCTCTGTGTTGAACAAACCATCATCTGTAAAGACTACCTCCATTGTTACAAAATTTGAGTAATCAAGGAGGCCAGTTATCAGCTGAAGTGGGAAGGTCAGGTTGTCGTGACAACCATCATACAGTTTCCGGTTCACCCACTCACAGAAAAAATACATCCTTTTCTATGGTCATTTAACATTATGAATCGATTTGCTGTTAAAATTCCCAACCAATAATGCCTACTAATAGGTAAATATTTGCATAGTGGAAAAGAAAAACTCGTTCCTTTGCTTGAAATGCCTCTCATTGTATTGAATTTTAAAATGGAACACTGACATGATATCTGATAGCTGTGGAATTATGCCTGTACTGACACTATTAAAATATTACTTCCTGTGTATGACACAATTACCCTTGAGCTTGTATTTCCCATATGAGAAGTTTCCCGCCATTAAAATATTACAAAAAAATTTCAGATCAAAAATACAGAATTCTCTGAAATCAAATTTATAATAGGCCATTGTATGACACCGTATTACAAATAAATGACAGCTAAGTATTATGGTTTGAAGGACTTGCCAATTTTGATTTCACCTTGGTGTAGCAAACTGTTTACTGTCCAGCACACCCTTATGTCAGAGAGTCTGTGTATTGGTAACCGAGGTGAATGCTGTTGTCTTCTTTAGGTCTTAGTATTTCAAATATGCCAGGTTTGATTGCCAGAGTAAAATAACCATGATCGGTGCAGAAATTTGTGTGCAAACTCCATGTCTAGAGTTGTATCTGTCAAACTAAAAAACTGAAAAAAATATCTGTTGCAGAGATTTATTCAGGTAATCACAATGATTGAACAGAAAATATGAACCCTTTGAGTGCTGTTATTTTTTTCCTACCAAAAATTTTAGTGCAACATTTTACCAACTTTCATGATTTTCTCTGTAATTTTTGGACAATTTTGGACCAAACAGCCATCACTTCTCATTGGCTACAGTTTGTGATCAAAATTTTGGAAAAATCTGAAAATTGACTTTGGCACTCAAAAGGTCAAAATTTTACTCAAAAAACATGGAAGGTAGAAGACCCAAGGATCATGAATAAGCTTATGTGACAGGTACATACATGTACGAGTACATGCAGCATTGTGGACCTTCATACTCCCTGTTTGTCTTCAAAATGAAAATTTTTCGCGATTTTGACTATGATCTGAAGATACTCATGGAAGTTTAGTAAAATTGAATGATTTGTTTTCAGTCAAGTATATTCACATTTCTCTGAAAGGTGATTCTGTCTTGGCCTTTTTGAAGTAATTTTATTCTTATTCTTTACTTCATAATGGGAGATTTAATTGTTTAAAATGCCAAAGTGCCCAGTATGTATGTGTATGGAATAAACGTCTTCACAGTAAAGCCATTGGTTTCGCAAATGGTTTATCAACAAGGTGCTGAAACAGCCACAATAGAGATACAGTGGCAATGTTTCAGATAGAGGCAGGGGACATTGTCCTTGAGCTGAAGAACAGTGTTGAAGTATTCCATGAATTGTTCCTTTAAATCTACCACTGGGAAGGGAATGCCGCATTTTGTTCGCCAAATGCCATCGCAGAAAAGACACAGATTGATGCAGGCCATGCAGTGGAGATATACTCTCTCCTTGAGATTGACATGTGTCATTATTTTGCTAAATAGTTCACATGCATGGTGCAGAAACACAAAACAGAAGTATTCCAAAAATTACAGTACACAGACCTACCACAGAGCAGGGCTAATTCCTGTTCCTCATTGCAACAACAATGCATGACAATAGTGTGAACAGTGCCCTTTGTCAGGTATGCAAATATGTCAAAGGGGGGGGGGGCTGGTCTCTTTTGTGTTTTCCAATAGATTTCCTGTTACTAGTAATGTGTAAAATACCAGCTGTATCATTGATGCCAGCAGTTTGTTGATATGGTAGAGATCGAGAACAAGGCTTGAAAATATCATTTTTTGCCAGCATGTGCTGTGTGCATGTCAGGTTTTGTGTCAGCATTCACCTGCTTTTCCGGTGTGTGTACAGGAACTGTGATCTTTGTTGTAGTGAGAGTGATACTGACAGAGTGATGTTACCCTAATGTAGGCCATGAAATGCTTCCAGGGTGTCATCTGACCAAAAGTTTCATCTTGTGCCTGTCACATGGGGATTGCTTATTGAAACAAGTGTGTCGTGCATGTGAGTACCAACCCAGCCCAGATAATGTCAAAATTGTTTTATAAATAAAATCAAAACAGTTCAGTGTCCTTTGTTTGACCCATAAACAGGCTGTGGTCAAGAAAATTTATAGATACGTTTCGACTTGAAAAGGCATTGATGTTAACTGTACATTGACATAGTGTGGTTATGTACGTTTTGTATTTACGTTGGTTGGTTGCTGAGATGTGCAGAAGTCCTATCATCATGGCGTTTGACATACGTGTACTTTACTTGGAGAAATAATGGAAAAATTTGTGTTTTGATAATGCAATTATTTGTATATATGTTATTACACAACCCAGTTGTTTCACTGGAAAGTCTCAGAACCAACAATATTATACACAGTGTCTGACTTTCAGTTGAATGTAACATTCCCAATATGCATTTACATATACATGTAGTGTTATACAGTATCAAAAACAGAGCCGCCCTAATAATCTCAGGAGATATCCACTTTGCCTGTATGTCCATTTATACTGTCATAATTTCCTTCCAGGGGAACTCGTGTAATTTAATCGTGCTAATTCTGAGAAAACCTTTGCTCTGATGTTTTTAGCAAAATAGTCACATGTTAAGTGTTGTTAAAAATTTAAGATTTTGTGAACTACTTTTCCTTTCCCAGTATGGTGTTTTTTGAAGATTATTAGGAAACGCATGAGCTCAACATAGCTATAAAATAATGGCAAATACTTTTTCATTGTTTTTCTGATTCAGCTGAAAATTTATCAAATCATGAAAGTACAGAAATCATTAACTTACATTTATGCTTTAAGCTTCGGACCCGGTATTTTAGTTTAATTTGTTCTATTTTGCCATGTGGAAACTGATGTGTCCACACCAAAGCTGTTGTAAACAGGGGTGTGAAGATGGGTATGTGCAGCTTCCATGAACAGAACAGTGGATACAATTTTCTATGTGTTTTTTTGCTGCAGGCGAAAGCTGTTTAGATTTTTATGGCTAGTTTGTTATTTTCATACATGTACCTCCATGGATTGTAGTTTGCTTTTGATATTAGCTAACTCAAGTCACAGTAGATGAAAATATATATATATACTTTGAGCTGTGGGCTGTGTAATTCATCAACAACGAAGAAAGAAGAAAAAATGCGTGTAAATGTTCAAGTGGCTGAAAACAGCAATCAGAGAAAATTAAAGTGCTATTCCATTATTGGGAAATTATTTGGCTTTTGCCCGTGAGATCGATGTTTGCAGATTAGTATCATGAAGTGAAGGACTTAGGTCTTCCTTTGTAACCATGGTTGGCTTGTCGGTGTAATTGCACAGTACAAACAAGTCCATAAATCAAGTTTTGATTGCAGAGGATGTGCTGTCGGCTGACTGGATACAACACTGGGATTATTTCAAAATCTTGTAGCTGTTGGAACTGCACAAGGTGATGTGATGGGCATGAAAAACGTGTTCTGCGGTTGCATTCTCATGTCAGATGCTAAGATAAAAAACCCTCAAGGCTCTCCTTTCTTTGCTCTGAGGAAATTTTGTGAGATACTTTGTGTCTATGTGTTGTGTGTTTATGTGTATGTCATGTACATGTATGCTTCACTTCTATAAATGTGTATCTATGTGTGTATACATATCTATGGAGTAATGTGGTCAAATCAGTGATGGGAGTTTTTATGAAATTTCGAACATTCTGATGCACTTTGTGCTTTTGTGATTGTCGATGGACTTTGAAACCTTCATCTGTAGGTGCGGATGTACTGTCTAAAATTCATCATTTGGATGCTTGTGCTCGGTTTCCTAGGGGTCGCCGTCAGGAATGATGGCAGTTCTGAATTTCAAAATATTAACCGTTATTATATAATTATCGAGTATATGCCAGGATCATAAATCTTTGAGAAGAGCTGATTATTTGATCTGATAATTGTTGCAGTGTTCATATTCATGTATTTCTCAAGTTCTGGAATTTTTCATGTTTTTTGTAATTGCATTTCACCAACTTTGTCCCACAATCATGCCCGTATTGAATGTGTTTGCATAAATGTTACAAAAATTGATAACTGAAGTGTAACTGTGCCAGGTACGCACATTCTTGCAAAATTATTTTTATCGCAATATGATGCGCAGGTACTCTGGCAAATCCTGTCTGTCGTAAAATTCATATTAAATGAATGTCTGTCTCCAGCGTAAGATAACGCATACATTTAGCCGATGATAGTGAATCGGAAAATTCTCCAATGTTATAGCTAAATTTTCCCAATGCTACATCTGTCTCTTCAAGAAGCTTTTAACACACAGCTATAATATCTGTAATTTGTCATGTCTGCCTGGCGGCTGTGCAATATTCACAAATGCTCAAATTTGATGAGAATTCCCAAAGCGATAATATCAGTAATTTTTTCAAAGATATCTTTTATTTGAAAATGCAAATTGTTGATGGCAACATTGCATCTCCACAGAAGAAACTTTGTGAAGCGAAACTTTTTGAATATTTGATGCAATTTTCGAAGAATTTATACACCTGCACCTTCTGACTGCAATAATATTTTTTTTTTATTTTCTAATCACAGGCATAGGTAATGCAGACTCGATGCCATTGTACCGGTAACATGGCAACTCTACCAAGCTCTGAGGGGAGCAGTGTATGTACCGGCAGTGACAGAGGCAAAGACGAACCCATAGACAGCAGACACAGTCCAGCAACACTCAACATATTAACAAGCAGTACAGACAAAGAAGATTTCTCCAAAAGGTGAGTCCAATTTGTCAGCCATGTTGTGAAAAATTTGCTTTCCATAGCACTGCCTGGCTAAGTTTCCCAACAAAACAAACAATGATTTCTGAAAATAATATAGGCTTGTTTTTTACTGTAAAAAAATGGTACTATTTATTTTCATACCACAGTTTATTGGTCTGGTAACCTCTCTTTGCAATGTAGTGATTGTAGCTGTGTGTCTTATACAGATATATAGGATGGAAGGTTAAAGTTCATGGGATGGCAAGAGACCCACGTAGACAAAGATACGAAGATGCTATACAGTGTAGAGGGAAAAGTTTGCAGAGAAAAGGAAAGAGAGGAGGGGGAGGGACGGAGGGAGGAGGGTAACATATGGAATTTTGAAGTGGTTTACAAATAGAATTAAAATTCTGCAACCCCAAAAATATTCATAAGAATTATTTTCAACTGGCATCACTCATATTACTCTTCTTGCAATGTATCCGGATTGTAACCAGAAACTATGGAATGAAAATGAGAAATGTTGTTTATTTTGTGTCATAATATTTTCACATTTATAGAGCAAGCAGCATCTGAAAGTTTCACAAGTTTACACACCATGTTCAAACATGCACAAACACTTTGGTGTAAACATCTCATTCTGGGCTGTCCAAAGCAATTCTCACCACATCCTGCTCTATAATGCTGTGTGTTACACGGTTACACTGCGTGGGTGTTGATTTAAAGTATTTTTCCTGAATCGGTGGCTGCAAATCTCCTTGAGAGATGGCCCAGTTTGATTGTGACTTCCCCATTGTTTGCTTCAGAAAACCCAACTGTACGGGGGAACTCTGTGTTTTTGGGAGGGGGGTGTGCAGGAAGATTTTGACCCAAGGGTCGACTGATGATTTACTCAGAACATATGATATGCACATGCTGGATGAATACCGTGTCAATTTATTATGTAGAACATTGGCCCCAAGAGAGATCAGACATTTTTTCTCTTTCGTTTACGTGTTTATCATCTTAAGAGAATTTGTCATATTTTCCACATGTATCACCCAGCAGTCATCTAGGTCACAGGTCCGCAGAAAGAAAGTGTGCCTCGCTTGTCATGGTGACCTGAAACCGCAGAGTTTACAAGTTTGAAATTCTTTTCCTGTCACCCAGGGGGAAAGAACTTGCATGAAAATTTGTTATATTGTATGTTATGCAACTTTGTTTCCGAGAGGGAGATGCGAAGAAACGTGCTGCAGATTTTCAAGCTTTTACGTTTTTGTTGGAACTTGTCCAAGATTGTCGTTTTCCTTGGCTTGTTCATAGCTGACATGGTTTTAGGCGGTGTGACTCACGTCACGGCTAATGGCTGTGTCTTTCTTTTCAACTGGTCAAATGTCTCTGTGTTGGCCGTGTTTGTACAGATGGAGTTAAAGAGCTGAAAGAAAATGGTATTTTCTTTTAACACCCCTCTCCCCCCCCATGTTTCAAACCATTGTTTTGGCATTACTTCTGTCAGATGGATGGCAATGAAATAACATAAGCTGAGCGTGAAGTATCACAATTTATTTGGCGAGATAACCATGAACTCTAAGCAACAACAATGGCCTTGAACCTTGAGGTGAATTCCCCGGATGGTAATTCAGTTCATAGAAAGTGAATTTTGATGGAAAATAAAGATAGCCGGACATCGTTAATATTGACAAGAATTTATGTTCAATGCGGTTATGGAAATTTTTTTTTTCATGAAACAAGATAGCAGTGACATGGGGTCTGGCTTGTAAAATTTTGATCGTAAATAACCACTGTATTAAGTGTCATTGTTTTATACAATGTAGCGTATTGTGGTCTGCCGCTGAAGCTTGCTAATAAGCAGAAATATTTTGGTTGTTATGAAAAGAACATGCTAAATATATAATATATAGCTACTCATGCTGTCAGGCTATCGTTTATATCCGTTTCAGCAGAAGCTCTTGTATAAATTGAAGTATTTACCCTCATTGTGTGATGTATTTGCGTAACATTTTTTTAAAGCTGTTGATTGTAAGTTGCCATGAATGGGAGGGACTTTAGAGGTGTTTGGAGATGGTCGCTTCGTTCAGAATCGGCAGTCAACTCGGAGGCAGTTCCTGTGATGAGCAAATGGCAGGGTCGTCAGTAACGCACGTCCGTTCTCCTTGCAGTGTGTTGTGCCTTGATGATGAAGACATAGAGCTGAAAACGTCAGTTCCCTCGACAGTCCCGACCATCGCCAGACTCTCGGATAATGAAAACAGCAAGATCGGCAACAGCGACATTAAGACAGCGCCAGCCATACAGGTCAACTATCAACCCCAACGCAGAACCAGCTTCTTCGAAGGCATTTGGGGATGTCTACGGCCGGTTTGGACGATCATCGGAAAGACAGCGGTTGCAGAGAAGTTGGCATCAGGTATATGTATGTAAAATGATTTCATTCTAACATGTCCGTATGTTTTTTTGTATTTTCATCAGATTTTGTAATTGTTGTTGTGTGTTATGCATGCTATTCCTTAAATAATGTCAGGTTGAGATTTTTTTATTACAGAAATATGAAAAAAAGAAAAAACAATATTTTAAGCAAATTACATTTTTCAGTGTGAAATAGTTGATTTTGTAAGCCAAGTTCATTGATATTACAGTACCACCTTTGAGAGTAATGATAAATCTGACATCAGATTGACTTCATTGATTTAATGTGCATTAAGATATAATATGACAGGAAAGAATTCAGTGATACAGAAATATTACAGTATAAAATCCTTTGCAAAGTAATATTGGTCGGCTTAAATGTAGCTTTTCATGTACATCAGTGATGTTTTAGCAGTCTTTGACAAAAGTGATAAAAACTGTATTCTCACTTGACATTTAAATTTGACAACTTCATGAAACAAGCGTACACATCAGAATTTGATTTTACAAGAGAGAGAAATTTATAATTTGTCAGATTGTAGCTGACAGTTTTTGAAAAATTTCAGGCCAAAAAATTTTCTTAAAACTCCTAAAATTGTTAAATCAAAGTATGTCTACAAAGAGATGTTCGAACTTAAGTATCACGTATTGTGGATTGTTATTTGTTTGTCGTTAGCTATGCAGCATGCAAGTGCATGGCTTTGAGTAGTAGGTTGAAGCTCAGGTTACAATGAAAGCAACTCATGAATAATTCATATCACCATATTAGGTAAATGGACATTTGCATGCACACTTGAAAATGAATTATTCATGAAGTGTTCATGTCGCCTTTGATTGAAATGAAAATTTGTATTGTATGGTTTACCTTCAATGATGAGTATGAGTATTCTGGTCCAAAATCAGGCAGCAGTAATGCCATTTTGTTAATTTGTAATATAAAAAAAGTGTATAGTAGTACATTTAGTGTGAAACATCAGATTTTGAATTGTCTATGCATCACTCCCCAAAAATGGGTAGTTGCTGTGCAACCCGATCCATGATAGAACGCCCATACATACCGCCTTTATTTTCAACAAATTTTGAAATTTTACTGAAATATTTTTCACATAGCAGGAGAGTGACGAAACAACCTTAAAAAAATAGCAAAACTAAGAGATTACTGGCTGATTACCTAAATTATCTTTTGTGAAATTTTTGGAAAAAGAATGTTGCCTCAGACAATCAACTGGATTTGATTTAGGGCCAAGGCATGCATACAGACATAATTTCAAGCTGTAGCACTCATAGTCTCTCTCTGTTAATAACAAAAGGTGGTAAAATGATTTAACATACATGTATTATCGATTTCTAAAAATTTAATATCTTGTGAGTGATTTCTTTGTAGTTTAATTCGTAGGGCAGTTTTATGCCCCAGTTAACAGTGATCTGAAATTGTGAAAAAAATAGTTTAATTTGTAGGCCAGTTTTATGCCCCAGTTAACAGTGATCTGAAATTGTGAAATATTTTTAGCCTATATATCAGAAAATCTGTCAGAACTAAATTGGGTCAAGTAAATTGACAACTGTCTGTCGTAAATTCTGAACATTTTTACCTTGGCCTCACATGGCAGATCTGTGTCAAGGATTGTGTAACAATGCCGATAGAATGTAATGGGATAATAAATAAATGTGTAGGTGTCTTTGCGTCTCCAGATACATCAAAGTAAATTGACATTGTTGCCTTTCTGCTCTGGATTTGTAGATGACTGGGAGATTCCGTTTGAAGACATCAGTGGACTTCAGTGGCTCGGAAGCGGCGCGCAGGGAGCTGTTTTTCTCGGCTGTTACAAAGGCCAGCAGGTGGCCGTGAAGAAAGTCAAAGACGAACGGGAGACAGATGTGAAGCATTTACGTAAACTAAGTCATCCAAATCTTGTCACCATCAGGTGAGAGGCAAAGCCAGATATGTTCAAGATAGTCAATAATAAATGATGTTGTGGCAAACCCCAAACTTTTTTATCTGAAATAAGAAGTCAGGAAAAATAATTGTTGTGTGATTTATTCAGCAGGAGCGTGTGGTAATGTGCAAGTGCTACATACGTGCTACAGAATGGTATAGCTTTTCAGCTGTTTGCCTGGTAACACACCCGGACACAGTCTCTAACAAAGTAATATAGACGCATTTACCGCGGAGCATTGGTTTCTCAATTACGATTGATGAGTTTTTGTCAAGTCAGTGCCTAAATTGTGAAAAGTGTGTGTTAACTTTTATAGGATTTTTGTTTCACCACAATACGCCATGAAAAGACCCCAGTGAGAAGCTGTATGAAAACGATATATTAAGTAGCTCTGAAACATGTCTTCCACCGGTACGTGTGCCGTTCCTCGTTAACATCGTGCGACATCATGTCAGGTTGAAAAGCTGTGCCTGGGAATAGCAGCATCAATCTTGTATGGATTTCATTACGGAAACAAGTGTTTTTTAGCCAGTGGCTAGGTTAAATCAACCCTGGCGTGTTGCAGCTCTGTGTATTGTAAATGTGTTGCTGGGTCACACACCAGCTTGGCTGGGCACTTCCTGTTACAAGGCCCGATTTGAGTTGGTTAATGCGTAGAGTAGGTCGACAAGAAACCTAAAAATAGGTTGATATCTGTAACGAGGATTTCAAATCTGCCAACTCTGCCTCCGACCAATGTTCGAAGTGTGCTGCTTCTGTAACATAACACCGTGAAAGCTATAAGGAACACTGTAGCTTGTGAGAAAGAAAAAACTACAGAATTGGTTCCATACATGAGTGTGTATTCACTTCAAATTAAACTGAGACACGGAACAAATTTATCAGCTATTCACAAATTTCTGCTGACGTTTTTCCGTAAAACTTTTCTCTTCCTTGATTTCATTCCACTCTTTTGCCACCTATCACGGTAGTCACAATGCACTTCCTATGCACACAATGTTCAAACATGTTGATGAACACACACAGTTTTACAAATGTATATTCATACATACTTGTGCACACAGACATACATATGTGCGTACATATATACATAAGTTTAGATGGATAAAACCTTCAAGAAAGATATTTTACAATCAGGTATTTCAGGGATTTTGACTGTGACAGTGTTTGTCTTCTTGTCTGTCTTCAGGGGTGTGTGTGTACAAGCACCTTGCTATTGCATTGTCATGGAGTATTGCCCGTACGGTCAGCTGTATGAAGTGCTGCGGGAAGGCCGAGAAATTCCGCCGGATCTGATGGTGGAATGGACCAAACAGATAGCCACGGGGATGAGCTACCTGCACTCTCACAAGATAATTCACAGGGACTTAAAGTCACCAAAGTAAGTAAAAGGAAGTGATCATTCTTGTATGAATGACTTTGAACTTCGTGGGTGATGAGATGCTTTGAGAGTGCCTGAAATTTTCACCTAGATGTGCAGCGTTAGCTAATCTTGGATGGCCTGATGAGTTTGTTGTAATTTGCTTTGAATTCTACATGGGAACATGTTCAAACAACAGGTATGTGTAACGCATCACCACTTATGCACGGTTTAGTCAGTATATTCCCAAAATAAGAGTTTGTTTTTATTTTATTTCAAGAATTACTGTGTACCTCATATGAAAATGCGCAGAGAATGGGAAAATCCCACAAGGACCACAAAATTGAGACAAAAATTAGAAAAAAAAATATTCTAAAACACTATAAGTACATTGAAGACACAAAATTTCATGTCAGATCTTTGAAATTATGTATTTCTGAACACAATTCAACCACTCATGTTAGTTGACACTGAGACCTGTCTTTCAAGTCAGTTATTTCAAAAAAATTGCATGACGTTTGCAACACAAAGACTTGCCCAATTATCTAGATTGTAATGCTTTTACAAGACAATAAACAAAATTACAGTACTGTGCAGATGGATATCAAGTGGTTTGCCTTTGATTATAAGTTAACTCTTTACAACAACAGAAAGTAGAAATATTATGTTACAATTTACACTTAAAGAGAGAAATATGATATTTCATTGCAATTTAAACTATTCGTTGTAATGCATGCAGCAGGAAGTTGTTTGGCATTCTTTGTCATAGTTACGGAATCCATCAGTGCGTAGGTTACTGAACTCGTAGCTACTGCATGTTTCTAAAAAATTTGTAGTGAACAGGTCATGCTGAAATCAAAAATTTATAACTCATTGTTGTTCAAATGTAGTGATGTTTCTCTGTGCTTTTTGGATAAATTGGTGTTTTTGCACACAGAGTTTAAATTATGGTATCTGGTATTGTAAAATGACAGGAATTTTAATGTACCATCATTGATTTTTGATTTGCAGGCATTTTAATGTAATGTCGTTCTAACAGGGTATTGTCATATCCAAATTGTGATTTGAATAACAAAAAGGTCAAAATTTTGATTTTTTTTTATCAGAAATGCAGGTGCTTTTCAGCATTGTGAGTTTGCAAATAGCGAAATTGTCCTCTGTGAGAGAAGCCAAATCAATGAATTACAATTCCGTGGCCGATAGCAAAAGGTTATTTGAACAATAAGAAATTGTAGTGAAATTTGACCCCTCTGGAATGCCAGCATGCTGCAAGATGATTTTCCCTGGAATATTTCATTCCGTATAGAAAGGATGCAGCAAATATGGCCTTTGTTGTTGCCATCAATTACAACTGTGTTAGATGTACCGAGGGATTCCGCTCGTTGTACCTTTTTAGCCGCTTTCTCCGAACGAAAAACAATAATTTACTGCAGCAGCCGCAAGGCGGATTACATATTCCTAACTCTGCATTATGCATGATCTGGGCAGCAGTACATGAAGGATGCGTGATGGGTTGAATTGCAATCAGCCGTTGGGGTGACCTTTTGAACCCGGCGTTCTGTTCATTTAGAGATAATCCCGTTTTGTGGAGCAGTTGATAACCAATTATGAATTGTCAACTTGAGGCTAAGTTGAAGCGTTGTCGTTAATGTGCTCAAATAAATTAGCGTGATATTTATCTTGATAATTCAAAAACCAAAATAAAATGGATGTCAGATTTCATGCTGCCGAGATATTTACCGTGTAAACACAGGTCAGCATTTTTCGGTGTTTAGCATGTTGGTGTTAAATGATTTCATAATTTATCACCTAAAAAAAATATGTCAAATGATATTAGGAATACTAACCTGTAAAAATTATCGAGTAAATAATTGATGAATTCACGAGACAGCCAGAGAGAAAATGTTACTGAAAACTGTGGCTGTCGATTGGAATTATCATCAGAATTTAATCGTCCGAATTTTTTCTTAGGAAATCAGTAAAAGAGAAAAAAAAAATTTTTTTCATCAAGACACTGCAATTTTCTGACCAAAGAGCAACATTAATATTATTACAATGAAAACTGCTTGTGTTAAAAAATTGAAGAAAATTACAGATGTAAAATAGATTAATAAATTTTGTATGATTGTAAATTTTAATTTAATGAATTTATTTAATAACTTTATAAAGAATTTTATATTTTAATTTGTAGACGCAGAATATTATTGTAAAGTTACATAGTTTGCAATGACCAGTCAATTTCAGTGATCAGCATATTTCCTTATATGCTTCAAAGGAGATACTACACTGTGTAATATAAAGGAGCACAGTGTTTGACTTCACATAGTTAGAATGTGGAGTCTTCTGTTTCTTCCACTTGAAAGGAAGGGAACTGTGAATTGACAATATGGTGAACATTTGTTATTTTTCCCCCTCGAGAAAATTTACCTGGTACTTGCTATGTCATCAATCATTGCGACAATCAAGCAGAACTCTTTTATCACATCCCGTTCTACAATAAATAAACCGTACGTGTTTCTTGTTAATTACGGGTAGTTTCTTTTGCCGAAAGGAGAGTGTCACCGAAGGCGCTAATCCCGCTCCAAGGCCAGCTGTAAAAATTGCTATTAGCTCTGGCAAGAGTCGGCGGAGCACAAAGCTGCGGATCGAATGCTCTAGCTGAATAGGTGTTGTGCAGTGAGGAACGATGATAGAGAAATACAAAAAAAACAGGGCAAACAGATGATGAGTTTGAAGTGGAAAATTAAATGAGAGTAATTCCAGGTGAAGGATTGGATTGAACATTCAGTTAGAAGGTTGTTGTAATTTATTACACTCTAGTGAACTTACTGCAGCATTTGAAATCTTCGATAGTGTTTTCAATCATGCGAATATTCATCGGATTTATAATCGGCTTGCAGCCTGAATTAGAAAATGTTTCTATTTTAAATTCAGCCGGAGACGTGTGTCCATCGTAGGAGGAGCAGTGAAACTTCATTTTTTTTGCCCGAGAATCGTTCTCTTTATTGCATTGGATTATTTGAGCAGTGGGAGTACAGTAATGCCCTGATGTCAAAGAGACGTCAGTCGTGACATTTTGAAACGAGAAAAGCTGCGGCAGTGTTCAGCGATGCCACAGTCACCTGTGTACAGTGTCTCATTATGCTGAAAGCTATTTCATAGCTTGACATGCTGCTTGTCTAATTACCCCATAGAATTAAAGTGATTTACAGTGGCTTTTCCATTGATTGTATCTGTCAGTGATATTATGGGTTTGCCTTTCCAATTATTCCGAGAAATTTTTAATTCTTTATCGCAGGCTGATGTGACTGATTGAATGATCAACCGTTTTCTTAAAAAATACTGGGTCCATGCTTCAGCTGTTGTACAATTCAACATTATCATAGGGAGTTTATTATATATATTCACCATTATAGGCACCCTCAGACAAGCAGTGATTTGTACCAAAAGGATGCTTTGGCCCAGTGTTATGCAGTTGTGCTGGATTATCTGTGAATCTATGACTTAACTACATGTATGTTCTATGCGTAGCCATTCATGTATAGGATGCCCTTGTTTATAAATATGTATTGCATGAACGGAACAAATGTGATAGTTTTTTTGCGAGGCAGCCTATTATGGTAACAGTACTGCAATAGCTGTTTGCACAAAATGGACGGCAAAACCTTTGTGAAAAATGAGCCACTGGATGCACTTAACCCACCCTGTGAAGCTTTTTGACAAGGTTATAGATTGCATTGTTATGTTGACCCCTATAGTGTAAATGCTTTCTGAAGTTTTGATCCTTTCTCTGCACCAAGTACAAAACATCGGCGGATGAAAATTTTTAAATTACAGACCTGCATTAACTTGTCAGACATATGCTCAAGGGTACATGAGAGTTAAAGGAACTGATTACCATAATATTCCTACTTGAAGTCACATCCTCAAACATAATACCTTGAATAATAAGCTGATTAGGCATTTGCAAATTACATGTATATATGTGAACTTCAGGGAAGATAGGCATGAAAATTAGCCAGAAATTTAGCCTGGTAAAATGAGCTTGGTAAATTTGATAGCTGACAATTATAATTTGGAGTGTTATCCGTCATGGAAGTGCTTTTAAAATCCCCATGACAGTTTTATGCACTTCAGTAGTACATAAAAGATGGAAGATAGCGGAGTCCCCTTTTTTTCACCGGTTTCAGGCCAGTTCAGTTTTAACAACAGAATTGAAACATGATAACACAAAACACAGTCTCATTGCTGATACAGGTATGGCAAACGCTCAAGAGATTAGCCATTACAAGTAGGATTTGGAGTGCTTCAGCGGTATTACATCCCCCAAGTCATTCCATAACAAGATTAGTGACTGGGGAAGGTCACAGCGTCCATGTGAACACACAGTATGGGCTGTTTGTAATGGCCCATGGTGGACTTTGAACACAAGACACGTATAGGGTGTTAAAAACGCAAGGGTTCATCGTATCGACTTCCTGCTTGACCTTGCTTGAGGAAAAGGAGTCCTTTGAAAGTTGTGATTGTCTTTAATGGTCAAGTAAATTGGCTGTACGGTCATAGGTGTTCTGCCTTGTCCAGTTAATTGGCAGCTGGAAACAAAATGACCTCGGAAGCCGACCTTGACGACAAAGGATGAATTCCATGAAAAGACATATTGATTGTAAATCCTTGCGTAAGCAAAACATCAGAGAAAATTACTGTGTTCACACTATGGATTGTGGAATTTTAAAAATGATTGCAGATTAAGTTTACCATGTGATAATTAGACAAGGTCGCATCACAAAATTCCTACATCAACATCAATTATCAATATGAGATAAAATGATTACTGGCTCGTTTCCCAATTTATCTCCTTTAATTCTGATCAATTATCTTCAAACCTGATTGTAAATACAGACCGGTAATTTGATGTACCAAAATGATTGAGTAGATTTCATCCATTTTATGAAAATTTTCCATGGAGTATAAAGAAAGTAAACTTGAATATAGAGTGTAATTGGATTAGTGTGACAGCACAATGGTGTTTGACGTGAAAGCAATGATGATTTTAATGTGCAGTGTTTGTGGTTAATAACCTGGAATTTGACATGTCTGCATAGCTCGGCTACTCAGGATGTATTGTAGCATTGGTTTGGTAGTAGCATTTCTGGCGTTGTTCAGCTGGTAATTCAAGGACAGATTGTTGAAGTAATCTGCTTTCATAAGCCTTGCACAATATGAGAACTCTCAACACCACATAGCATAGCATGCTTCCTTCAATAAAACTAACTTCCTGTGTACGGGTATTGTGTTCATGAAATCAGATTTTCAACAGAAAAATTGCGTAAATATTACTGTAGGTAGCTATTGAAGAGAGAAACAACATCCCTTATATGTACTGCATGTTCTGTGTATTTTAAATCATGACTCATGACCTTTGACCCCATATTGTTTTCAGGGGGTCTTTAAATTTCACAACTGGGGGCCAAGGATGGAAATTGTCAGAGATTCAAGTTACAAGATGATTCAGAAAGACAGAAATAAATTTTAACGTCTCAAGACATCTTCCCGGACAGTGTTTCACTATCACTTGTAAAAAGTTAATGATGAAATCCAACGCTGTTTGTCGAACGACCAGCGGATCTCTTTTATATTTTAAATGACTTCCTGCACACGCAGGGATGCTAATTATTTGAGTGTATTTCAAGTGTTACAAGGAACAGCTGGTCAAATTTTGAAGTAGGAAAGGCAAGAAAGAAATCTATGAGCTTGTTACTGAATTGTTTGTGCTTTTATTTGCTTGCTTTTCAGTGTTTTGGTGTCAAGTAATGATATCGTGAAGATTTCGGATTTCGGCACGTGCCGCGAATGGAATGAAAAAAGCACCAAGATGTCGTTTGCAGGCACGGTGGCGTGGATGGCGCCGGAGGTGATCCGCAATGAACCTTGTTCGGAAAAAGTGGACATCTGGTCATTTGGAGTGGTTCTGTGGGAATTGCTTACCGGAGAAATGCCGTACAAGGTAAACTGAATTTCTGTATAATAATGATGTTATCGATTCTTTCTTATTGTATGTTTACACATGTGCCAATTTTATCGGCCTTTTTAAGTAAGCAAATTTTGTTGAATGCGTTTTCAGCCCTGTGGTATCTCCAGAAATAGGGATTCAAGTTCAAATTGGCTCCTTGATACAATAGGCAGTGCTCTGCTGATATGCAAATACACATTCCGAATGCTAATTACCAATAGTCATTTGAGATATAACATCAAATCAACCGGAACTTTGGAGATAATTCAAAGGACAGGTTCAATGACAATTTTACATACTTTCAACCACGTTAAACCTCACAGTAGAGGATTACAATATTTTTTTTAGAATTTTGAGGATTAAATGTTGATTTACTGGCTTAAGTTTCAAAGAGGAAATATTGCTTTCATAAATCAATTTAAAATGATAAAGTTAATATCTCTCAAAGTGTATCAATTTGGTTATTTTTAGCTCAGAGTGAAAGGTTATGTCTGACGTTATGCAGACTGAAATGTGATGAGTGGTTGGTTGTTGATCGTCTACTCAAGCACAAATTTGAGTGTTACATTGGCTGTTACAGCAATGGTCTTACAGCCTGTGAATTTGCTTGTTTCAGTCAAATAAGTTACTTTTCACACACAACAAACCAAAATGATATGGAAGGAAAAATGTGTTCCTTGAGATAAAAATCACATCCCGTTCAAAACTATATGAAGATATCGCAAACTGCTGTAAATATTTCATGACTTGAAAACGGGGAAGTAATCAAAAAAGCGGTTCGTCTTGTTATCTACAGATAGTCAAAATGTCGGACAAAGCAAAGGAGGGTGTGTTTAAAAACATGTGTTTCAGAGTTGATGTATATAACAAAGATAAAGTTTGGACTGATATACTTGAAAGAGGCCGATGGGAATTTAAACAGTGTACATCCAATGAAGGACATCTGCTTTGATATTTTTTGCTGATATTTGTCACATGTTAATCCAGGGGTTGAAAAATAATTTTCATCTGCCATGAAACTGTGAATGAAGACGAAAGTTTTAACGATGTGTTCAGAGTCTGCGTAACGTAAAAATCCTTGAAGTGGAGGTTGATTGGGAAAGTCGGGAATCTGACAAACACGGACAATTGTCATTCACGTCAGCAAAGAAATCCATTATGTTATCCGGTGGGGTAATTGAGGAAGTGATGGCATTGTCCATTGCCATACAATTCCAGCCTAAGGATAATTACAACCAAGCGATGTTCCGAAGTCAGTTATAATTTGCTACAGTATCGACAAGATGTGGGCTCATCACGACTGAACTTCGCTTGAAAGTGGAGCGGACGTTACCTCCTTTGACATTTACGTGCCCTTCATGTATATTTTGTGACTTCAATCTCGCCCTCTAATCGGGATAAGCCTTGTCTCTGGTCTCATTGTTTTCTTTACAAAGACACTAATCTCTCTCCCACCTAATGTTACATCCCACTAACCATTGCTATCTTATATCCTGCAGAGTGGTTCCGTGCATACTGTGCTGTCATATTAGATTAATCTTATCATGACTATCTAATAGATTTTTTTGCTAATCTAGGGTCATGTCCTCAGCTTTGTGACGTAAATGAAAAGTGTACTCTAATTGCTCTGTCTGTCGTTCCCCCCTCGCAGGATGTGGACTCCTCTGCCATTATCTGGGGGGTGGGTAGTAACAGTCTGAGGTTGCCTATTCCGGGGACTTGTCCCGATGGATTTCAGCTGCTGATGAAGCAATGTTGGTGAGTAACACAGACACACGCTGGTCTCCTTTTCCCAGATAATGACCAAGGAATATTCCATAGTTCCTTTCTGCCAACATTGGTTTCCACAGGATGCAACTGTGTTGGGAAAATTACTGAAAATTCGGTATCTTGCGTTGCTTGGTTTTAACCCATCCACCCCCACTTCCTCGTACAGAGGTCCACCCACTGTATAGCAAACAATAAGACTATACCGTAGTCTGTTGATGAAAGGTTCAAACAAATTTACCTCAGAGACACCTAACAAGGTACTGATATCGAAACGCACCTCCCGGACTTTTGATGAAACATGATACTCAAGGATACAACCTGACAAGAAATCAGTTGCCCTGCATAATTAAATTTACAATCTCGAGAATTTACGTGTTGCAGACAGTCATTATTTTACACAAGTCAATTGTGTCGAAAACTTCACTGGTCTACAAATGAATTGCATCAAATGTACTGGAGAATTATCATCCTGTTTTCTTCACGTATGAAAACACATTGTCCTTCCTGGGTGGATAGAACAAGAACAACGAAAAAATTCCATCATTGTTACCAGGGTCATAGGTCACGCAGATGTTTCATATCATTCACTCTCATTATTTGTGACTGGGTCAAAGGTTATGTTAAATGGCTTTTCTTTCCAATTTCCCTGTGGAGAGAACCAAATTTGGAAGTACAGTTTCTGAATAGTTTATGAGCTCTTAAAATCTTTACCAAAAAAAAAAATCAATATTGTGCATATTATTTCATTCAAATGTGGATTGTTTTAGAACATTTTGAGTGATGTAACTCACTCTGTTTTGATTTGCAGGTCTGGCAAACCCAAGAATCGGCCATCATTCCGTCAAGTCCTGATGCACATAGATATAGCATCCTCAGACTTTCTGTCAACGCCACAAGATTCGTACTTTGATCTACAGGTCAGTTAGAAATGTTGATTTCATAGGGATTATGGATAAAATAACTTTGAATATTGTGCTTTACAATATGACAGAGGAAAATATAACAAATCTGTAAAAAGAATTTGATTCAAGTGGTTTGATAGTTCTGCTAAAAATTACGGAACAACTTAATATTATTGCAGTTTGTTTTCTGAAACTTCAATGTTTCAAGTATAATTTGTGTAAATTGTAAAATGACAAGTGTAATTTTCACCTGCAAAGTGGCCCTGAACAAAATGGAATTTTACAGATTGACTAATACTGTGGTTATGGACAACAGATTATTCATTCAAGCAGCTTGTAAGGGACTTGTTTGGTCCCAGTACTCTCATATAGATACTATTTACTGCAGTGATACTTGCGTGCCTTACTGAGAACACCAGGCAGCACTGGACAGATAAAAAAAAATCCTAATTTTTCACTCCCTGTCAATCAGGTTGACTGGAGGGAGGAAATAAAAAGGACGTTTGAAAAGATGAAAAGTGAAGGATCACATCTACAGAGGCTAGATGAAGATTTGATTCGGAAACGGCAAGAAGAGTTGAAGTAAGCATCACAACTAACATATATGTCTTTGTATTGTCCTGTGTTTCACAACTGTATTTTTCAGTATTTTCTGTTTCATCTGTACTTTGCAATTTCTTGTTCTGCTCCATGATTATGCGGAAACACTCAGTATTCAACGTATCAGCACATCTTACCTGTGTATAGTATCCAATGTTGTTTTTGATAGTTGAATTGTAGTCTTGACCACAATTCAGTTGTCAACAGAAATGTTGCATATTGTGTACAGACATTGTATGGGCAAGGCTGACTCTTCTTATTTCAACACACTGTGAACAAAAAACAAAGTATTAATAAAAAGGTACAGGTGTTGTTCCCTCAAAGTACTCCTCTTTGCATAAATTCATGACTAAGCCAGGGCCCTTGTGTCACCCTGGGAGGAGGCAGAAATAATACTCTGCTGTGTTTGCAGAACTCATTTAGTAAAATTTATGTGATGGTTATTTGGAAGTGTTGAACTGTCAAGAATAAAGAAAATAATTGGCTAGTAGCTGCATATTCATCATCGTAAAAACAAAATAATGAAATTCTTCTTTCCCCTCTAATAGTTATTAGATTCTAAAATAATGACTTGGTCTATCATTTGTCAAAATGTTGCCAGGGGGATTTTATGTAAATTGAATCCTCACAAGTTGTGATTTTATGATGCTGTCTTGTGAACGTCTTATTCAGTGTTGACATTCTGTTAATTTTCCTCGCCCAGGCACGCACAAGACATCCGTGAACATTATGAGAGAAAACTGGAGAGGGCCAATAATTTGTACATGGAGCTGAGTTCATGTATGCTGCAGCTGGAAAAGAGAGAGAGGGACTTACTCAGGTATGCCAGGAAATTTTAAAATATCACGGAAGTGAGCAAAGTGAGTCAGGTTCCGACATAAAGCATCAGGGAATATGGGAAGAGATAATCTTGGGAAAGACAGACAAACGGGCAGACTAGGACAGACGAAAAACCTGACCATGAAAGTATATAGGCAGACCTTCTAATACTCCCGCTGGAAATGGAGACACAGTGTCTCTATTTCTTTGACGTAATTTATGCATCAAGTGCTGTATTATATTGCAAACTGACAGGGTGTTATATTTCATACTTGTACATGAATAAATGGACATTTGCTCATGTGTGTGAAGATTAACGGGAGTAGCTCTTGTGTAACCAGCTTAGGAAGATAGGCGAGAGACATAGATCCTCTAAATAGAGCTACTTCTATGCGGTAACTGTAAATTTTGCGTTTGCAGACGAGAACAGCAGCTTCAGGCTTCGTCCAAGCCGAGGAAACGGGTCATCAAGCCCATCATCAAAGCGCAGGCTGACGCCGTGGAGAAACTGATGAAGAGCCCTAACTCAATATCATCGCCCCAGTTGCCAAGGTAACTAAAAAGGCACACTGGAACAGCTGATTGAGCAAATGGCTTTTTTCCCGGTTATGACTAAGTGCCGTGTTCACAGTTCACTGTTTGTATCAGGCAGATTTGGCTCCAAGGGGAATGTGATTCTGTTCCTCGTCAAGGTTCTTAAAGACATCAACGGTTGATGATGAGGGGGCCTCAGATTGAGGGTAACGTCAGGTGCACTAGAGATGAGTCAAACCCGTGACTGACTCATACCCCTACTCAGTGTTTTGCATGGAATTCAAAATGGCCGGGTGACCCCAGGTTGTTTTGTGTAAATCTAATTCCGGAGTGAGTCTTTAGTTTCAAATTACAAAATATGAGTAGTGAAATACGTTTATCTCTCCCCTTCATGGGGGAATTAGTCATTTGAAATGTTACAGTTCAACGGACCATCCTTGCTAAAAAAAAAAAACAGATTTTTTTACAAGCAGATCTAAATCTTTGAAAATTGTTATCACAGGGAAGAGAAAACACTACGGTTGATTGAAATCTTGTCATCTGAACAGTGCCTGTTATAATATTATTTCCTAGCATTCCTTTAGTTACTATAAAATATGATATTTTTTGACATCTGTTTCTTGTTCGAAATGTTAGTGTTGAACTAGTATCTTATCACTGTCATGCCACCACTTGCATGAGCTGGTCGGTGCTTTGCTATGTTTTTCAAATGGATGTAAAGGTCTGATTACAGTTAATCAATGATTTCGGTGAAAAATAAACTGTTTTGCCACATTTGTTTGGCAGTTTGATGCCACTGTCTTGAATTGAGAAATGTGTTGTTATTCAAAAGACAAAACTGTCGAATAAAATTCAGATAGAAAGAGAGAAAGAAAGAAAGAAAAATATGCCTGATGATATGGTGTGTGAGTTTTCCAGCACCAGAAAATTACATTTTTAGTTGATAAGAATATTTTAACTCACAGGAATTAGCATACTACAGTCACAATTTTTTAATTTGATAATTGTCATTGATTTAAATTTTTTTTTTGCCTTTCCAAGGAGCAAGAGTCCAGGAGATGATTCCAAAAACGACACGTCGTCAACTTCATCGTGGAGGACCAACTCACCGCTGAGAATATCGCCAAGCAGGATGCGGAAAACTAGGCACCGACGTAGCAGTAGTTACGGACGAACCGTGCCAAAAAGCGTTACGATAAAGGGACCTGTTAGC